>WAAD01033067.1:53548-96126 GCA_013389945.1 Fregata magnificens | reverse complement strand
GGCCGTTCTCCCCGGGATCCCTCCGAGTCACCCTGGTGACAACCCCCCGCCAGCCGAACCCGAACAAAAGCCGCGGTGCCCCCGGCCCCGGCGCTCCCCCGGGCCGAGCAACAGGCCGGGGAGGGCGGCGGGGGAGGGACCGGGAGGAGGGACCGCCGATGGACGGGGGGAGCGGGGCAGCCCCTGCCTTAGAAGGAGACGTGGGACCGAGTCAGCGAGCGCCTTGTTTACCCTGCAATTGCTCTAAACCCCGATCTTAATCACAGGATGAGAAACCAAAACAGTTTAAATCGTGAGTCAGCACGCGTTTTATTTCAAATACATGGATAGCCTCGGAGAGAGTGGCCAACGCGCCGGGCTTGCACCATCTCCCTCACTTTGGGGCTATTCCCGTTTCGGGAACCGCACACGCACAGGCGACCTCGCCAAAAAGGGGCTGAACGCTGGGCTCCGCACTTTTCAGGAGTAACCGAGGGCTCCTTCTGGGCTCGGCGGGGCCTTTTGTTCAAAATCCTGCCTAGACAACGTGCGCTTCAGCCTCCCAAAATTACCGGGCGCGCCGCTGCCGACGCAAATACCCGGAGTTATTAAAAAAAATAATAATAACGCAGACCAGCGCTAGCCCCCTCTACGTGTGCCGCCTTCCCGGAGGAGTTCCCTTGCCAGGATGGGTTTATCCTTCCCTGCCTGTTTGACCTAAGTTTAAGCGAAAATCCGCCCCCCCCGCGACGGGCNCCGGGCGCTGCCCGCCCGCCGGCCTCTCCCCCGCCGCCGGGCCGGAGAGCGCAGCGCCCCGGAGGTCACCGCGTTCACCACCATTTTCAAGCGCAGGGACCCCCGCCAGCCTCCCTCCTCTCCCAGGACTGCCAGCAGCTCTGGCCAGAGGGGAGGGCGAAACCCTCACCCGCGTCCCGGGTGCCCCCTCTTCCCAAGCCCCGCCGCAGCCCCTACCGCACAAACTACCCGGGCGAAGCCAGCACGGGGTGGGCACTTTCTTGAACCGCCTCTGCAAACTTTCCGAGCCCGGCTGAGAGCGGCGCCGGCTGCAGCCGCGCCGAGTCTGGGCGAGCAACTATTCCGAGGGCGTTTAAGTCCTTTTAAATCAACTCCTACTTTTCCAGTCCGTATCGATTTCAAATGCTACTTACTGGAATATGTGGCTCCATGCGTGGTGCTTCTACCCGCTGGGAAACCAGCAGCATCTTGGACTGGGGATCAACCGGCTTTTAGATCCACTTCGGCTGTATTTAGCAAAACCCAGCACCGCAAAGGACTCTCTTTTCTCCTTTTAGGTTCCAGACAAGTTCATCCTGGCGTTGCAGTTTGCTAATGATTCACTGTCTGTCTCAATCTGCTCACTACATTTCCATCAACCCACAGCTTCCTCACTTAGAAGGTGGAGTTTGTGGGGTTTAAGTTACTGATAGGCATATCTAAGTGCTGTGTCACTCAAAGAGGAGGAGACACACACACTCACACACGCACACTCTCGCTCGCACACACACACACACACACACGAACGGCTCCAGGCTTAAAGGGGAAGTCACACTTTCTTCTCTTTAGAAACTGGAAACCTCACAGATCCAAGGATTTGTGGGGGGGGTGGGGTGGGGGTGGTTTCTTTTTTTTTTTTCCTTCTGTGCATGAAGGCGAAAATCGTGCAGCCTACGGACAGCACTTTAACACGCAAAAAGCTGCTTAGCATGTTTAGCGCCTTCTTTGTAGAGCCTCAAGTTCATTTAGTACAAAAGTGGGGTAGCTCAGAAATATACTGGCAATTAATGGATTTTTTTTTTTTTCCCAAATCAAAGTGTACAAATCACTGAAAAGATAGCCCGACGCATGAAGTGTAAAGGTTTGAGTTATTCTTAAAAGGTGTAGTTTTCTCTCTCTTTATGCCATCACGATACGATATTCAGCACTCGTAACACTCATAAAAGGGTTAAACTCATCTCACACAGGTGAACCCAGGTTACCAAGAAGGAAACAGGAGAGTTGTTTCGTTTTCCCCCTTTGTGCTGTGTACATGTATTTCTGAAGACAGATACAATTCTGAATAGAGAGCTCCCATAAAACCACGCACTTCTCGTATGACTGTAAATGTGCTTGTTACAAGCTGCAATCTCTGAATATTAATTTTGACAGACCATCAACTGAAAGCTGAGAACCTATTCAGACCTCCTCTTGGATTGTGCAGAAAGGACTGGGAAGAGCAAGCTGCAGGCAGCTAGGGGAGCACACTGGGTCCACAAATAATTGCTGGTATAATTTCATTTCATTACCTTGCTAAATCAGGACGACTGTCACTCCTGTCCTGATACACTGGAGATGCTAGAAACCCTGTCCCGGTACACTGACTCAATGGATGAGATGCGGAGGACTTAGTACCATTTCTGATAAAGTGTCTAATTTTTTAAATCATTCCTCAAATAGTAATATCAGTAAATTATGCTCTATAAAATTAAGAAGAAAGTTATTTGCATAAAACTCAATTACTGTGGCCAAATACATACAAATGGAGCCAGAATCTGGCCTCACTTTCCTGAAAGTTTTCCATACAGCAATCATCTTCAGCTTGCAGTTAACTTACGGACCAAACCCATCGTTGTACCCCAAGTTAATAAATATCAGGAATATCAGTTCATCAACAGAGAAAAATTTCTTTTCACCTTTGCTGAAGCCTCTAGCTTTCCTGTGACTGCCGTAACAACAGGCCCACTCCCCTGAGCAGTATTTGTGTTTCTTCAGTTTGCATTGTTTGGAATGATTTTGCCTTCTATATTATTTAAAATGACTTAAATGTATTTTGTCTATTGAAAAAAAGAAGCACAAAAATAATAAACTTATGTGGCTGTGAGCACCCTGAATTCTACAGACTCTGAGGGCCAGCTCTCAAAAGGTTTCGGTGTCTAAGGGGAGGCGTATTGACACCTGATGTTTGGGTTTGTTGGGCTGCCCAGATCGCATCTACAACCCTGCCTGAGGTGCCGTGGCTCAAACACCGCATTAGGGCATCAGCATGGGATCTAAAAGAGCCAACAGGCTGAGCAGGAGTCACCTAAAATGAGCAAGCTCAGTGGAGACATGCGTTCATCATGCATGAATTAAGCTCCACCTGCAAGGAGGTGCCACAGTCTGCCCAGTATGCAATGTCCTGTACGTATACCTCCCCTGAAGGTACACGTGCGTGTGTAAGGGCTCCCATCTATCTGCCTGGAGTTTTTTGGACCAAAATACACATGTATGAAACGTGTGGGACACACAGGGATTCCCACATTCTGTGGATATACTGGACCTGCTGGCACCACCATGATCAGATGATGAATGCATGGTAGGTCCATGTCAGTTTTTCTATGCAGCACCTACAGTGCACACTAGTCATTTGTCCAGAAGTTTTGGACAAACCACATCATTCATGACTCTTGCCAGACATCTGAAGTTCCTGACAAATGGCAGAAGTCCTAGGGACTGTCATTTGCTTTGTTCACTTCATAAAACTAGACCAAAGGACTTCCCCAAAAGGAAGATGACATGAGTAGGGCATATATATAGGAGTCCTGCCTGTACCTGCTCATGCAGCAGGAATGATGCTGTTGTCTTTAGTTGTCAAGGGGATCTGCTTGCCAGGTAGTGGTTTATGTTCTCCTCTGTAAGGTGGGATACACTCTCAGGTGGAAATCAAATTGAGACAAGTACTTTTATCAGTTGGTTAGTCCACAACAGAATTGTGGCAACATTTTCTTTTTTTGGACCTACTGGCTCAAGCTGCACCAGGTCTGGAGGTCTGGATTTCACTCTGGCAGCCAGCCCACTGCCAAGTGTCCCCATGCTGCCAAGCGTGGTGCTCTGGACTGATCAGAGGAAGCTGTGCTGGGATGCTCAACAGTGTCACAACAAGGACAGGTTTGGGTGTGCACAGAAGCCTGATTCCAGGCAGTGTGAGCATTTAACAAAAAAGTAACACCCCTGCAGAGATCACTCATTTTCAGCGATGGGTAATGGCTAAGCAGGGGATTTCAGACTTGCAATTTTGGTCTTCGGTGATTAAACTATGAGCCCTTTCTTTAGGCGTGTTTACTATAGATGACCTGGGGGAATCCCTGGCTGCTCCGGAATCAATGACAAAACTTTTACTGGCTTCTTCAGAGCAGCATTTTTTCTTCCTAGGTTAGGTCTACCCTGAGCAAATTGCAGACCATCTTATTATCATGCTTCTGTCTTACTTTGAAAAGGTGAGCTGTGGGATTCTGCAGAAAAGAGGCAATTCAGAGGGCATCAAGGCCACAGGCTGAGGCTTGCCAGAATGTATCCTAGTACCTCAAATGCTTCCCTCAAGGCTGGGCATCAAACCCGCGCCTGACTGGCTGGGATTAATCCTGTTCTTTATCAATTTTACAGTAGTTTGCCATATTTTACTTAGCATCTTTAATATCCATAGAAAATATAATTTGCTTTGTTCACTTAATAGAAGCGTCATTTCTTTCCAAATAGAGGTGTCTTCTTCAAAAGCCAGAGTCTGAGAAGTTATAACTGTATCTAAAAACTAACAAACTGATTAAAGGAGTGCACTGAATTGTATCTTTTCTAAAAAAACCGCCAAACCAAAGAGCACCAATGCTTGTCCTGTAGTCCATAGTTTTTGAAAAAGCGGTATCTTTTTACCTGTCTAAGGAGAACTGTTAGTTGGAAAGCTGCAATGTGCTAAATAACTGCCCAATGTTATGTTCACCAAGTGAAAGGATCACACACTCAGAGACGATCTCGATGAGTTGTGTGAGCCACAGGCACTGCCGATACGAGGTGGCCAAGGGCTAGAGAAAAGATTTGCATCTTTCAGGTTGGTGTGAACTAAACATGCTAAAAACTGAGCATCCAGGTGACCTTAATGCTGGGGCTCTGTTCGACTCCCAGCTGGCCTCTGGGTGTTCCTGACATCAGTAAGGACAACGAAAGTCCGAGCAGACAAGGGCTACTCCATGGCACGTCTTGTACACTGAAGGGAAGCAGCGACTGAGCAAGGGCAAGGATTCACCACAGATTCACTGAAGGATTCACAAATTTGTCAGTCACCCAGAATCGGATGGATGGAAATCATGTGATGCTCGCTACTTGCATGTTTTTTGACCTGAAATCAGGTAAAATCAATGGCTTCGGCTGAAATACACATTGAGTGTATGTTTATTGGGAGCTAAAACGCAAAGCAAAGCTCCCAGGGAGTAAAACCACACGAACTGCAACAGATATACACAAGTCTTCATAAGCTAAAACAAGAGTTTGTCCTAATTCTACTCAAAACACAAACCCTTAGCATGTGAGAATGAGGTGCAAAATTCAAGGGAGCGATGTATAAACTGGGATGTGGGTAACTCCATCCCACAGCAAAGATAATTATTAGGCTGAACATAAACAGGGTGATAAGGAAAAAATATAAAAAAAGATGAAATTATTCCTCTGACAGAAAACCTACACAAATCCAATTGCTTTTGCTTTCAAGGAATGAAGACAACTGTGGCATAATCACAAGTCAGCGTAATATAAATAAGAACGTAAGAATTCCCATCAGATCAAAGGTGCACCTAACCAGCACTTTTCTTCTGGCTATCAGTGATAACCGTTTGCAAAAAGTACTTAATTAAACTGTGGACATTGTTACCACGGATGGACATTTTAGAATAAATGGTTTCAAAAGGGGTTGGAAGTACTTACGGAGGGCAAATTCATCAGCGGCTATCTAACATGAAGGTCTGGATGTGACCTCTGGTTCTGAACCACTAAATGCTGGAAGCCGGCAGGTGATATGAGGGGAGGAAGAACTCTCTCTGTCCATGCCTTGTGTACAAAGCAGGTTCTTTCCTAAGGGTCTCGTAGCAGCCACTTCAAGGCACAGATATTGGGCCTGATGAACCTTGGATTTGACTGGTCCGTATTGGATTTCTTATACTAGACCAGTGATCTAGCTATTTGCTATCTTGTCTCTGACCATGGGCAATAGCTGATGCTTCAGAAGATAGAAAAGAAACCTTTACTGAACTATTGCAGGACAAATTGCACGTAGCGGTGCAGGTTTCTTCCTAAGGATAGGCAATTTGTAACTGGCTGATGCTCAGAACCGGGAGGGCTTGTGTCCTTTGTGTACTTCCCCCATAGCATACTATAATACATTGGGGATGAGATTTCTAATGCACGCAAAATTTCAATACATTTCTGAAACCCATTATACTATTAGCATCAGTAACATCATGTGTTGAGTAAAACAGCATCTCAGGTCATTTCTGAGTGAGTTTAATTGGATGTCCTTTTTTTCCTGGTAAAAGTACGTGGGAAATACCTGAAAATAAATAAATTGTATCAATACACAATTTTAATTTCCTCAGTAATGCTTGCCTTATAAGTCATGTGGAAAAATATGTATAATTGTTAATGTATCAATTCTATTTTTTAAAGAAACGTTACTTTTAGGAAAATAGGAAGCTTCGAGGAAAAAGCTTTTGTTTGTGAGCAGTTAACTAAAGGGTTTCAGCATGGCCTTTGTTGATTTGGACATGAAAGAAGAACACAGTTGATCAACTTTTCCTTCAGTAGGTCATTATTTACATGAGTGTCCATGGAAGAGTGTATAGGTAAAGGTCCATCAAAGGATGGACTGGCATGCTAACATTTCAGTGGGTACATGAACTAGCTAGGAAATTGTATAAATCAAAGTGAATGCTGATTTTGCCTTTTGTACAGAAAAATAGATGCAGGTCTAACCAGAATGTCTGTGCTTAGGAGCTAAGAGATGACAACACTATTAGTGATTTCTTCCTATTTTCACAGAAAGGTACATGGCATAAAGTATGTACCTTCTACTAACGTATACGTTAAAATCATGTTGTTAATGTCTGCTTGGTTGCCAAATGGTTGTTCCAAATTGATCTACTTTGAACTTATATTTTAAATACAGAAATCAATTATTTGCATAGCTCAGAGATACACTTAAGCACATGCTTAACATTATGTATGGCGCTCTCAGAAATTGAAGGGATTACTTGAGTGCTTAGGTAAGCACACAGATACATCTGCACCATCAGCACTGGTGTGATCAAGTCTTGCTTGCATGAGGCAAAATCCCAGCCCTGCTGACATCCCAAACTCAAGACCACTACTCAAACTCTTTTCATGTAAACAGAAGTCTGTTGATCTCATCCAGGCATTTCATTTTTACTTGAGTGAAATCTGGCCTGCAGGATTTAGCTCTGCAATATTTTACCTCTCTTCATCTCTACTTGCAATCAGGCCGTACAAAGTTGCAAAGCACTCTAAGCGCAGATCTCCACCATGACTGAGGCTAGGAAGCAGTGCTAGAAGAATATCAAATACCTGATGCACCTTCTTCAGGGCCAAAATATTCCATAGAAAGGCTGAATTATGACCAACATGCTTAACTGTCTTTGTATAGGACTTACGGTCATTTCAATTCTGATTGTCTTGCAGCTAATAAGATTTTCCATGAAAAATCTTGAAGATGATACAAGTGAACATAATATCACGTGTAATAGCTGTATTGTTAGCAACAATACATTGAAAAAGTTTGCTAATTACTGGCATTTCTCCAGTTCTGACTTGTGCATAAAACGTCTTCCCTCTTGATTTACGACGTCTGCTCCCTGCGCGGCTGCTGCTGGCTTTGCCCGCTGAGCACAGCCTGTCCCCTGGCCTTTCTTACTGGGGGCGTTGGGCTGTAGGGGCGTGGGATGGCAGGGCTGAGGCCACTGCACATTTCACCTGCAGCCTCAGTTAAGAATAAAAGCCATCAGACGCTCAGCCGAAAGCGTACATGCAAATACACAGGCATCATTTAAATGAGCCTGCGTTTGCAATGCCTGTCACTACCCAGGAGATGCCTTTTCTCCAAGTGTTATGTTCAGTAGCGTTCTCACATTTGTCAGTTACTGCTGAGCTCCAGCAGCCAAGTGGGCACAAAAGCGGCTTCCAGCCCATGGAAGGGATACTGGATCAGGAACAAAGAGTGACAGGTGTCACTTGCCAAGTTTCCAAGTTAACAATAGGCCTGGGAAAAAGGACACTCTTATTTGACTCCCGTACCTGGCTGCAAGTAAGGCACCACGCAGAAGATATAATAATGCAAAAAAGGCTTAGTAATAATTCTAGCTTTGCTGTTTTCTCACTGCTGGATCATACAGTTCATACGCACATGCAATGATCAGGAACATATGGACCTGCCTCAACTCCTCTGGAAGTCAACAGAAAGGGAGATTCTGGCCCATACCTGATACAAGAGATTCCAAATTGCTTTAAATATCTAAGTCTGCAAAAATGGTTCTATATTTGTTGTTTTTAAGACAGGATGACATAATTTTGCTTCCCTCAGGAAACACACACCTTTCTTCCTCAATTTTCCCTTTCGTTCCTAGAATTGTCCTCTCTTTGCTAGAGCTGACACTATTTTTTAAAACATTCTCTATTTCATGACTGTCAAACTATTCTTTCCATGCCAGATACATGGCAAAGTTACATATTCTTCAACTCAAAACAATTTACATGAATATTCATAAACTACCTGATGGCAGAATTGGCCCTGAGATTTAAAACCATAAAGCCCCACAGAAACAAATGTTACCCTCTTCCCTTTGTCAGAGATCCCTTGGATCAAGCATAGAAATTATACTTTTATGCAGTTGTCAAGAAAATGCAAAACCAATGCATGAAACATCGTATGTTCTGTTTATTAAAGAAGAGTGTCTGTGATGACACAGATATTCAGCCAGACCAGGATGTTGCCAATGTCAGTTTGTGATTTACTAGAAATTATTGATTTCAAATCTTGGTTTCCCAGGGCTACTGAGCATATCCTGTCATATAAATATGCATCCATTTGCTAGTGGCTGCAGCCTTGTATAAAAACGTGTGTTGTCTCAACTAGTGTCAGATTTCTAGAGCCAAAAAATAACGCCCTACTTCCCTTCAGTGCAGGAACGAATACCAGCTATTAAGATACATTTCTATGTCCAATACAATATCAGCAACGACTTGCACGACTATGGCATCCATGCGGAATTATACATTTTGTTATTAAAGTTAATAAGAAGGCACTGTCCTGAGAAATTGCACCACCCTCCCCCCCCCACTCCCCAAAGGAAATTACTCCAAAGATTTCACAGAGCATCTTTAAATTATGAGACAGGTAGAGCCTCAGACCTCTCGTATAGCTCAAGAAACAGCTTGAATTTAACTGCTTTTAGGTACAGATCTGTCACGAGCAAGTTACACAACATGCAAGTGCGAAAGGATGGTGGGGGTAGTAACTCTCTGTTCATTAGGGCCAAGAGTGATAGTTGAATTGCCAGCGCTTGAAAAGATTAGAAAGAAAGGGGAATACCACTGTGAGCCGTTGGGAGTTTGGGCATGCGTGTTCTCTCCGCCCGTCCCCCCAGGTCCTGCTGTTCTCCTGCCCACCTTCTGCTCCTGGTCACCTGATACATTCCCGCACAGCGTTTTTTTCATTTAGCCCTACTAGTCCTTAAGACTTTCCCTTGGTCCTTCTGCTGTGCTCACACCTCTAATCCCAGCTACCCACTCTGCTGCCTTCCCTTCCCCAAGGGAAACGCTCCTGGGTGGAGACGGGTCTGTCTCTGACTTACTGCTTGCTGAACCCCACTGCCGCCAGGACGTGCCATACCGCACCGCAGACTCAGCAGCAGGCTGCCTGCCCACTGACAGTGGACTTTACAGGCCAGCAAAAGAGTCCATGAGGTTTTGGACCTTTATGGCTCAGTCATTAGCTGCTTATGAAAGTTCAATGGCATTTGTGGGATTTGGGGGAAGATGCTGACAATTCTGCTGCGTGCTCTCTTTGGTGCGTACCCATCTCAGTGTTCAGAGCATGTTTTTGTTTTTATATTTTTCTCCAAAAAAAGAAATCTCTGTTTTACCAGCACTTTTCTCAAGTCACTTGCATGTCATAATGAGTTCTCTGTTTACTAAAATACAAAACCTTCAGGGCTGACAGCAGTGGCAGAAACGACAGAATCAACAGGATTGCATTTTCTTTTGTCTTGTCACTTCACCCTCACTTGTTTTTGTACAGTGCAGAATAGATTAACTTCGGGAACTGCAGAAAAGGGCGCAGCCCTCACATGCCCAGCCAGTCTAACCTTTGCAGGTAAAGATTGCGAGAGGTACATGAACCAGCTTCCCTCCCTCCCTTCTGCTATGGCTAGCGCAGCGGGGCATGGGACAAGGAAGGCATTTCCCCTGTCAGAAAGGTGATGGTGATCACCCTGCTCCACTCTGCAGCTCTTGGGCACCCGTTGCTATTTGGAGTAGCATCAACTGCAGCTTACATACTAAATTGAGGAAAGTTGCATTTTGCCATGGGAGGACGGAAAAGGTGGGTGATGGCTTCCAGTCATAGGGGATGCCGCCTGGCTGACGCCTACTTCATGTAAATAGTATAGCCCCGTGGAAGCATGGTGATTTACACCAGTGAAGGATCAGGCCTGCTCATTCAAAGACAATTTTCAGCTGGCTTGGAAATGAACCTCTAAACTCCTTTTGAGTACTCCGGCTCTTCCTAAAGTATTTGAAAACAATTTATTCCCAGATTATGGTGAGATCTTCTTGCTCTTGCAGGAAAAAGAAAGGGGGGGACGGGGGGGGGGGGGGAGAGAGAGAGAAAAGGAAGCACTGCAACTTCCCAAGCCACTTCAGCACTAATAGCGGAATGATCCTGAATCAATGCAGAGGGGCTGACAGCAACAATAAGCGTTAACTGCTGCAGTGAAGGGGGCTATTTAACCTGGCTACTAAAAGTTATTTCTGCCACAGCTATTGGAACAAAACATTTGGCAATTAAATTAATTCAAGCATATCCTCTCTTTTCATGGGAAAAATGCGGGAAAAATCCAGGCAGAGAATGAATGGCATCTAGGTTAATGAGGAACTGCACAAAAAGAGAAAAATAATGGTTTTCTAAAACATATTAGTATTACATTCTGCAGTAGCACCATATGCTAGTTTCCTAGATGCTGGTAATCCTGATGTATTTTTATCTTGGCTAGTACCAAGGAGGGAGCTATAGAAGGCCAAGTTCTTCCCACATATCTATGTTGAATGCAGTTTACCTTCGCTCTACATTGTGAATCTGAACTAACAGCCAGCCATGCAACTGCTTAAGATCACACCTTTATTTTCTGGCTGTATCCGACTTTGGCATTTAAATATCGTAATACTCCATGTCTTGAGTCTTTGATGAAGCCTTTTTTTCAATGATAGAGCCTGGAAATGTTGGACTTAAAAATCACAAGCCTCTACCGCTTCAATTTAAGGATCAGATCCACTAATTAGATGCAGCAGCAGACTATAAATTGCTCACGTTCCAGACAGAGGAGAACAACAAAAAGCCATTCTGTGTTAGTGGGGTTGTATTAACATATATGTAGGACTTCATTCTTCTCCAAGTTGAACAAATATTCCTTAATCAGTCCTTAGAAATCACTTTTGAAGCTGGTGGCATTCTTCCACTGTTAGACAAGGAAGAACAGCTATGACTATCCTAGAAAAAAGAGCCACCACTAATTAACATTGTTTAATTAGATAGATTTGAAATACCTATAGCACAGGTGACCCTAACCGTAGCCTGCTAGCCAAATTATTGTACTCCCTTCCCTGCATGCAGTAGTCACGCCGCTCTGCTCTAGCTGCATTGCCCTCCGGACACTATCACAGATCTTGACACAATTTCTGGCGCAATGATTCTGAGGCTTTTCGGGAGTCAGCAGTCCTAGGATGAAAGCAAGCACACATTCAAAATTCACCAGGATTCACACTATTTTGAAGGCTTTTTGTAAGACGCTAATATGAACACACACCACAGTTTCTGTAGGGGCTGTGAGAAAGTGTTTTCAAGACAGCTGAATTGAAGTCAATGACAATGCAATGGAGCAGCATGGAGCTAAGAGCAGTTTTCTCAGTTGGGGCTCACCTCTGATACAGAGATGATGCCAGCTAAACTGTGATACAAACACGGTGGATACAATGTTCAATGATGACATTTCTTCCCAGAAAGTTCTTCTGTCTTTGAATATGACAGTTCACATCTTCGGTGTTAGTGATCGCTGTTCGACAGCCGTTTTGAACCTGCCCATACAACTTGGCCAGCTGATCCTCTGGCTACCTCCACCCCAAGCTGGGACTGCCCATGCAGAAGAGGAGGGGGAAAAGGCAAGCACAACTTTGGGTGTAATGCATACAAGGGAAGCAAGGCATGATACATCCCAGCAATGCAAGGAGAGCCAAACAGCAATTCACTAACGTATTTTTAGTATGGAGGAAAAAAAGAGATTTGCCTTTGTCAGTTAGGGATTCTGGGTTGAGAATCCAAGTGTCCCTGACCGTCTGGTTAGCAATTCATGTTATGCTCATCACCACGGTATGTGACTCCCTGTGACCACATTGCCTCTTGGTAACTTTTAGCCACTCTAAAGATAGGTGTGGTAGCACCTCAGAGTCACTCTGGAAACCAGGAGTACACGTTTGGGAGGCATCTTTTATAATTGGCATGGCTGAGCTGCAGCTCTGCCTCAGGCAGAAGGTAAACTCTGTCTCGCTGGGGGTGGTGAAAGGAAATTTCTTAGCACAGAACGAACGCGGAGCTGCTCAGAAGCCTGCAGGAAGGGGCTGGCACCTAGGGTTGCACAGAACCTCCTTGCAAAGAAACCGGAGGGATTTTTTTTCCCCAAGTGAGGAGCCTGTGCGAAGGATGTTGTTGCCCGAGTCACCAGTGAAGTTGTAGAGAAATTGAAGTCATGGGCTACAGGAATCTTTCTGCATTTTGGCAAGATCTGAATCTGCAGCTGTTTGTAAAAACATAATTAGTGGCCTGCCAAGCACTTTGAAGATGTTCCGAGGGCTAGAAAATTGTGACAAACTTATCTTTCTGTGCCTCCGTATCTTGTGAGCTATTATTCACTCAGTGGGTTGTTGACTGGAAGGCTCAGCCAAACAACGATCAGGCTTCTAAACTATTCAATTACCTCTAATGAAGAAGGATCGGGGAAACAACCCTTGAACACCTTAAACAGAACAGCAGTATAAACAGACAAAATGACTCTCAAGAGAAAGCCCCAGACACTTGCCAAGGTTGGCTTTGGAGCCAACTGTGATACAAATGCATAAAATATTAGTTGCTTAATGGTTGTGAAGTGTTGCTCTTTAAAGGTTACTGTCTTCCTGTCCAGACAAGGCTGCAGCTGAATGATGAAGCGATTCATATATCTGAGAGGTTTTCAAGCACCTGCAACTCCCATTGGTGTCAACAGGAATTTCGGGTAACCAAGAAAATTTTGGGCCAGTAAAACCTGACTCTGCACGATATTAAGAATCCCCAGGGCTATCGGCCTCCTCGGCCCCAGCGTTCAGTTGACGGAGTACTTGGAGTGAGGGCTCTAAAAATGCTGGTTATTTGGGTGCGTGTTTGTAATGGGAGACCTGATCTCTAAATCACAGGGACCAGGTGTCTGTGCCAAAGAGTTAGGCTGCCTAGAAGTGGAATTGGGAAGAAGTCTATCTGCGGCTGGGGAAGAAGCGTAGTGATCGCTGCAAAAAGTGCAGCGAGGCAGGATTTAGCTTCTGAGCGAATTTCTCCCTCTTCTCCATTACAAGCCTCACCATATACAAATAGCTGACTTGTTATTGCAGCTCAAAGGAATGAATGAGCTCAAAAGAATGTGAAGAGGAGAGAATGCTACAATTCCACTGGGAAGAGCTGCTTCTTTTTATTTAACTTTTCCGTGCGGTTAATATTTTACTGTGGCCTTCAGGAGCAGTCTCATCAGAATGCCTCCGTCCTGCGCTTTAAAACTGGACAGTCATCTGAAGCGTGAACTCTGCACCTGCCTGTAGCTGTCTAGAAGTGTTTTGTGCGTCTGCATTTTTGAAAGTATCTCACGGTTTTGTTTCCTGTGAATGTGCATTCAGCCCTGCACACTCACAAAATGCTTAGCTGAGTTTGGGAGCATGTACATAGCAGGCCACGGCTGGGGGATGGGGCCAGGGGAAAGAAAGAAGGGGCTGTAAGGCAGCTTGAGAACTGATACGACGCTAGTGTGAAACTTCTTTGTGAAGGGAACAACGTTGTCAGGTTTTGGCTTAAAGAGTCTCTAACAGTCTAGCAGCTTTAGAAACTTGAACATGTACTAGCCTCAGCTGCGCGCAGATAAAACGCCAAAGAGGAGCCTCAGTTTAAAACGGTGCCGAGTGCTCCGACAGCTTCTGAAACTCCAGGATCAGGCCCTAAAAACACCACGTTTGACCCAACACAGCCAGCAGAGCCAGATAAGATCATAGACTGCACAGCATAGTTTTAAGCCTGCTTTCCTAAACTGCAAAACCATTAAATATTTAGGTGGCCATATGCAAATCATTTAAATTCTGTTTCTCAGAAGCACACCATGTCGTACAGACATGCTTTGTGCTGAGATCCTCTTCCTAAGCTTTCATCAACTATTTATTTTAAACCTGCAAAGGGCTTAATTAACGGCTAATTGTGGGCTACCTTTTTTCCAAGGGTATTTATATATGAGGGAGGAGGGGGGAGAAGCAGAAAGGCAAAGACCTGGGTTTCTGTCTGAGAAAACTGACATCGAAGAAAACACATTTTTGTGACTGTACCAAAGCACACCCCAGGACCGCTCAGGTATTTTCAACCCCCTCCACGGGTACCAATTTTGATAATTCAACAAATAAACAGCCCTTTATGTAGGAGCTGTCTCGTGGACACTGAACACTTTCGAAACTAGGGCCCCAGATCTTCTTTTCTTAATGTCACTGTGAATTTGCTTGTGGAAGTGTATGACACCATGCATGGAGCCCGAACAGCTGAGCTCATGCTTCAGGCATTCTCCCAGGACCGGAGGGGGAGGGGGCTCTCCGCCAGCTTTCGGCTGCCTCTCCCCTTGCATTTACACACACACAAATCATGTTATCACAGTGAAAATATGTAAGAATTCCAGGAAGCAGAGGAAGTTTGTGTGTTGACTTCAATTTATTTTTTTCCAGAGGAAGATCACTCCAAATGTTAAAAGGATGGTGGATGCTAGCTAAATTCATCTGCAGATATTTTAATTCTCATTGCAACTCTTTCTCCTGCTGTACTTTGTCTGTTAGGATTAATGCCGTTTGTATTTTATCCCGCATGGGTACTTTGACTGGGGGAAGCAAAATCACTTGGTGAAAAGCTCTGTGGGACCTATTTGGACACTAAAAAATTGGTAAAGGAGGCCCAAGTGCGTTCTGGTTCCTATTTTCCATTACAGTACAGTAAAATTGGGTGAGACTGTTTCTGGAGGGGAGGGAAGGAAAGCGTGGTCGAAAGAGTGGGCTAACGCATTACGGTCTTGCACATGGAGGCCTGCATTTATTCTGCTTTACAGTTCTGGGCTTGAACTCTTAAAATGCTGTTCAGTTTGGCCCCAAACCCGATTGCGCTTTTAAAAACACACTTAACTTTAAGCCTGCAAGTGTCTTTGTGAAGACTGCGGGACCTTAAAAGTTAACCGTGTACCTGAAAGCTTAGTCACCTGGCACTGGCTAGCGTTCAGCATCTTGCAACATCAGCCAGCAGCTTACACAGCAGCTAAGCCCTGACACCCTGCCTCTCTCGCTGCCACATACCATCAACCTCGGCCTTTCGTCAGTGCTCACGCTTGTAAGGGTTTGCACACATTCAAACACAGCCGTTCCACCACATTTAGCACACACCTGTGTGTGGATATACACAGAGCTGGGAAAATACTACTCGAGTCCTTAAATACTTGTCTCTCCCTTAATCCCGTATACTGTGAACAACATGGTCACACATAGACTTACACTTGTAAAATGGCAAGCAAAAATACCCCATGCTTCTTGACTGGCCAACAAGAAAATCAGTCAGTGAAAATATTGCTGTTTAATTGCATGGGCCAGACCTCCCTCAGCCTCATAACCTCTGTCTGGAGCACAGGCTATGCCTTGTGCCTCCCAGCACACCTGAGCCTGATAGTTATTCCAGCAGAGCCCCACACCCTGTTGTGTGCTAGGGCTTGCAGAACAAATCATAGGCGCTTTCGGTTTTTGTAAAATACGCTATGGCTGGCACACATTTAACTTGCAAGATGACTGGGCATTAATCCTGGACAAATCTTGAAGAATATGGTTTGAGAATCTATCAGATTGCTTAAGATTTTTTTTGCAAACTATTTCATTTCTTATGCTTCTCTGTTGCAAACATAAGCTCAAAGCCTGATTCAATTTTAAATGAGCAAGCCTGTTCTTCTAGCTAGCAGGCAGCCTACGATGTATATTAGGGCCAGGCATCCCCACCCAACAGCTATGCTGAAACAAGTAAGGCCATCGAGACAAAATAGCCTGAGCAGCTTACAGTGTCAGAGGCCTCACTGAAATCAGGCGACCTGTGACAGTAGCCATCAGTGTAGGACTTGTCCCACAGAATTTATTTCTCTATTCAAGTTTTTCTCTGGTCCTTTCCACAGGTTTTCTGAATTCACTTGTTTCCTCCTCCCTCTGCTTGCCCCCCATTTTATTCTTTTGTCACACATTTCAAATATGTACCTGCCTTCCCTGCCTCATCTCTGTTGGGCTCAGGCAGAAGGTGGCAGAAAAAGTAGTATTTGAATTATATTTTGGTTTTCAGACTATTCAGACTCAGAAGTAGGCCATGTAAGCTTGCTACTTTGAATGTTTTGGTGCTGAGACTTTTTTTTTTTTTTAAGCATACAACCCCCTACCAGCTGCAGTCTAGATTTATACCATGGGGAACACAGTAGAACCAGATTGAAGATTAATCAAAGCAAATCCTGGCCCGCTGTTCCATGTGTCTCAAAGATTTAAAAAGTAAAATTAAAAAATGAGGGGGCTTTGCTTGGGTAATAAACATTACAACAAAAAGGCACAACTTTCCCAAATATGCTGTGAAGAGAAGACCGATGTCTTCTAAGTCTTCTTGGTGTCTCCAGCCATTGCTGTGGATTCATGGCTGTAAGCTGACAAAATGGGTGCTGCTGGGTCTTTCCCAGCGCTGCTCAAAGCACGGGGAGAGCATCTGACCTACCCATTTTGGCTGCCCCAGCAGGGTCCATCATTCCTGGCTCCTGCACATGCTATAAATGTGTAGCAAGTTGTGTGGTGTCTCCGAGGCTGATTACAGAACCCAGTTTGCCTGCCTCCCTGGCCATTGAGCAAATTAATTACCTAGAAGTTTTGATGTAATATAACCACACTGCCCAGGAGAGAGCCAGAAAAACACCTGGGATTTTCTACACAGAGATCCTTTCTATCCACCCGTTTCTTATTCTAAATTATATAGCCTGTGAATTAAAAAAAAAAAGTCATATACAATGATGAATTATAAGGTACCCTGGAATGTGATACATTCTTCAGCTTTTGGGGGTATTATTATTCTATAGGGATTAGAATAAGGTGAAACTTCAGAGTTAGCAATCAGTAGAATAACACAGCTAGTTTTCATTAAGAAAGTTACTTAAATAAACTTTTGGGGTGCAATCCTCAATTGGCATAAACTGACATAGCTCCATTTAAGTTAATGCAGCTATGCGTAGCTACGTCCGCTGGGGAGGCAGCCTTTGCTCTCTTGTGAGAGGGAAAAAAAAAGGATTAGTGGGGTCAATATTTTTGGGGAAAAATACGTACACAGGTAGCACAGGTAAATTATCGTATTTAGATGTAAGAACAGAGAAGATGCCAGGACTAGTGAAAAAACATCTGTGTCTAGCAGAAGGGCATGTTCCCATCTTTAATGGCCTGAATGCGATATTTTAAAGTCATCACTAATTCTTTTAAACGTCTTTCTCGGTAAAGACATGGCTGAACTGAACAACGTGTATAATCAGGGCAGTGGTTGTACAGTACGGCCCCAGTTCAGCAAAGTGCTGAAGCACACCTTCAGCTTTTAGTGCATGAGTGGCCTCATTGAAGTCCTTAGTAATTATGTGTTTTGCTGAATCAGGACCTGAATTTATTTGGGGCAGGAGGACCTTAATATCTTCCAAGGAATTATACTTATTAAAGGGGACAGTCTATAAATTAGTGTTCAAGTTAAAATCAATTTCTAGATAATACATATCCCTAAAAGACAGATTGTTAGTTTGTATGAGCTTTGTAACAAAACTTTAATTAAACCCTTTTTAAATAAAACCTGTCGTACATTATACTGCTAATTGACTTGACCTGGTACAAAGAGGACTCTGCCAGCTAGAGGAGACTAAAGGAGATTATTCTGTCTGGTGCTGCAGTGATTGTGTGTTAATAAAATTTATTTCTGCAGTCTTGCCCAACTCCCTATTGTGTATTCAAGAAATGTGTGGGCTCGAAGCCAGTCATCACAAAGCAAAAAGTAATAAAACCTCAAAAGCTGACTTTTTCTGTCTCACATTCTGCTGCTTTGCTGTAGCACAAACTACATGGTATAGTCTGCTTGCATGCATACCTCAGCTAGGGTACTCTTTTTTTTTTTTTAAATTTATTTTCCCAATTATGTAAAACCCTGCACCTTATTAATGTGAGCACAGTAACAAGGGAAGGACAATTATAGGATCCAAAAAGCTCGGTGATGAAATTTTCTGGGTGTGGCAATCATATTTTATTGCCACTACACTGATTACATACAATATAACACATCTAGCAATTAGACAAACGTGCTTAATCCTCCTGGCCTAGACCTATTTCACACAGAATTCATTTCAATGGGCCAGATTCTTCCTTTACCCTCATGAAAGTAAATCTGAAATGACTTCTTGCCAATCAGTAGAATCATTTGGATTGACATTCACGTAAATGACAGCAAAACACGACCCGCTGACTTCACAGAGTTACTCCTGATATATGCTGGGTGCAATCACAAAAAATAATCACAAGAACTTATGCAAGAAATACAGGGAATAAACAGGAGGACTTGGAAGTTTTAATACGTGCTCAAAATTATGAATTAATTGGCATGAAAAACTTGTTGGGATAATTCACATGACTAGAATATTAATATAGATGGTACAGTTTGTTCAGGGAGAAGAGGGATGAAATGCCATCCATAGACACCTTCACTCCACAGTGTAAAATGTAGAAAGAGACGAACCAGTTGAAAATCCCTAGCTAATAATAACAGGACGAATGAACGCAGGTGCTGTCACGATGGGGGGGCGTGGCGTGTCTAGAGTAAAGCCACAAAGAACAGATGGACAGAGCTACTTCCTTTGGAGGGCAACAAGATGAATCATACATACAGTGCACTGGGCTTGAAGACGATGGAGGCACATGGCAGGGAGGCTAAAGGAGATACCTGCTGGGACACAGGGTATCACAGGACGCAAACTCCATGCTGCCAGCGCCTTGTACCAAGGCTGGAGAAGCAACTGAAAGGAAGGCTCCTTACTCTTGATTTTAAGAGTCAGGAGAAACAGGTTTAGAAATATGAAAATAGAAGGCAATTTGTGTGCAAGTTATCACAGGATGAGAAAACTCGCTGCTCCTGGAAGGGAAAAAGAGCAGCAAAATACAAACAACAGACTTGAAGAAAGCCAGCTTAAATAAACTCAGAGAATTGGTAAGTAATGTCTCATGGGGAACAAGCTCAGAGTAGTTGACAGTTCCTTAAAATAGTTCTATTAAGGGCACAAGTGCAAATTATCCCAAAGCAGCAAAACCATTAGAAGTGTTGTAAGAAACCACCTTAGCTAAATCATGAACTCCTCGTTGACCTCAAACACCAGAAGTGCATAGAAAGTTGAACCTAGGTCAGATTACTGAAGACCCGGATGAAAGAAAAGAGAGAGGGAGTGTAGGGCCCAAATCAGGAAGGTCAAGCGAGAACAGGGAACACGTCGGTGCAGAAAGGATAACAAGAAAACATGCTGCAAACATGCTTCATAATAAGAGGAAAATGAGAAAAAAAAGTGTTGGTCTGCTATTGAACAAGACAGGGAAAGTTATTGACAGGTAATGCTGAAAAGGTTGAGTGCTTAAAGCTTTTTTGCTGCAATCTTTACTAAAAAGGTCAAATGAGATCAGGCAGGAAACAGCACTAGTGACCAAAGGGGTAGAAACACAAGTGAAAACAAGGAACGAACAGATTAAATAGTACTTAGATAAATTAGATCTTTCATATTGGCTGGGTCAGATAGAATTCCTCCTAAGGTATCCTACTGGACTGTTTGAAGCAGTCTCAGAGCCATCAGTGATTTATCTTTGAGAGCTTATGTAAGACGGGTGAGTGTCCAGAAGACAGAAAAATGGCACATGGTGTGTTTCCTTACAGGGAGGGAAAAGATTGTAATGGGGAATTAAAGAGCAGTGAGTGAAGGTCAGTTTTTGGAAAAAGACGGAAACAATCAAATTATTTGTAACCGCTCAGGAAATAACAAGGAGATGAGTAACAGCTAGCATGGCTTTGTCAAAAACACAGATTTGTTAAACCAATTTAATTTCCTTCAGTGGGAATAGGGGAGAAGCAGTAGATAAATCTCAACTTTATTAAAGCTTTCCAGTATCAGCCTCCTTATGGCTGTAAGTGAGCTAGGAAAAATATGGTCTCCCTCCACCTACAAAATTCTCTGTCAAACTGGAAGGATGTTGCTAAGTACATTTCTGCAGGCATCTGCCCTGGATTTGCTTCTGTGAAATACTTCTACTGCAGTCTTGTTTGTTGGAACAGAGTGACTTACTTTCTGCATACAGTAAAACTGAGAAGGGCCCCATGGGTGATAGCAGGCTAGTCTGAGGATGTTTGCTTAGAATACAACGCGATTTTGACAGCTGGAGCGGTGTATCCAGTTTGGGGCAACACCTTTCAGCTTCAGAAAAAGATACCAAACAGAAAAGACCTAGCCAGAGGTCTAGGAAACACAGGCTGCAAGGAGAACTGGAAAGAATGTTCTCATATAGTCTGCAGGAAAGGCTGAGAAGGACTGCTGTGTAATACATATGCACATAAAGAGGAAAGGAGTAAGTAGCCTTCCTTATGCACTGTGGATAGGATAAGAAGTATTGGGTTAAACAGGAGCGCAGGAAATTTAGGTTAAACGTTAGGAAACACTTGGTAATAATAGGGCTAGTTAAGCACTGGAAAAGATCGCCTGGGGAGGTTGCAGAGCCTCCCTCCTTGGAAGTTTTCAAGAGTATGCAAGACTTACACTTATCAGAAATTATGCTTTTAAAGTTGCAGATGGACTTGGATGACCTCTCAAAATCCACTTCACTTTACTAGGACTATTTTTTCCCCCAGTTTGAAAGGTTAATTCACTCTGGTGAAATGGAAGCCTCGCCTGGATGCTGGTATGGCACAATACTACAGCAATCCCCAGCCCAGCCCTCTCAGTCTCAGCGGCGCGCTTAAGCGGGTGCTTCACCTCGAGCAGAGAGGCGATCCCTCCTGCAGGTATTTCTGTACCCGAACATACGTTTCAACGCTTTATTGAACTGGGGGCTAAATTGGCAGCCTTTTCCCTGCTAAGTTGCGGCACAACTGCCCCATTTTTTACCACCTACTGCTTGGGCCTGTGGCAGCGTGCTCAGCCTGGAAAAGCTTCTGAAGGCCACAGAGGGGCTTTACTCAATGTATAGTTCTGCTCCGCATTTCCAGAGGAGATGTAACTGCTGGGAGAAAACGTAACCTGCACGCCATGCTCTAGCTAAGAATTAATTTCAGAGGGAAACAGAAAGTACCGAACACTGTCATTAAAATCCAGAAATGCTGAAGCCCAAGCTACAGTCTCCTATAGCAGATCATGTCCTACCCACTACGCCTCCCACCCTGCTCAGGAGCGTCTGCACGATCTGTAGGTAACGCACAGGCGATGTGGAGACATTGCATCATTGGCCACTAGCCAAGAATTTATCCCTGTGACAAATGCTTTTAAACCCAGACCTAGCCACGTGTAGAACGCACTGAACAATACAGTTGTTGAATCTTTCCACTAAAATTGTCTCTAGAATCTTGATCACTTTTTCAGCCTCAAAGATATTTACACTCCTACCACCCCCAGAAGTCCCAGACAAACCCGACTCTGCCCATTGAAGTCACAGTGCTGCAGAAAGCCAATAAATGAGAAAGTAAATGTATCTGGACTTACACAATGTGAGCTGACATTGCTGTAATAATAATAAAGTTGGGGGGGGATCAGAAGAAGGCAGAGCTTGTCTGCTGGTAAATAAGGGACAGTGTACAAGAATTCTTGCACTCCCCTCCTGTACAAGCACTGATATATTTCTTAGGGCGGCAGTTGTAAAGGAGGTGTGTTCTGTTACACAACGTATTTCATTCAATTAACAACACTTAGTTACATGCTAATAAAACATGTATTAAGAATATGTTAAACTAATTATTTAATCGCAAATCCTTCCCCCATTCTGCTCTAGCCTGGACTGGATTTAGGGCATAAAGAGGATGCATTAAATATCTCGTTGTTTTAGTAGGTGATTTTTCTAGCGTATCAGGCCAAGTTTCTCAAACTCGTAGCAGGAAAGAGAAAAGCTGCAACGCATGTGCACGCACACACATACACACAGCAGGGAACGAGGAGCTGATGTAGCCACTGGCAGGATGTGTCTGCTCTTGATTTCACAGTGCCACCCAGTCCTTCTCTGGGTTACGGAGTGGGGTTTTTTTTCCATGTTATTTTGCGTCTCAATGCCAGCACTGATTGTGGTGATTGATTGACTTAGCTGGTGCTGCAGGATTCAAAACAACGCTGGCAGCAGCAGCTCAGGGAAATACACAGAGAGCTGGCTGGGTTAATCCAAGGAGAGAAGAAACAACGTTGGTGATCTGCCAGCTCTGAGAATCCTACAATAAATTAGGAATAACTATATTCATTGTTTTAAAATTAAAGATGCGAGCAGAGCCTGGCAGAAGCATTTTAAACACTCTGTGCTGTGTTTCAGCCCAGGGGCCCAGAGCAAAAGCCCTTTTTCCTTCATGCTGAGCTGTTCCGCACACACCTCATCTCACCAGCTTCAGCACACAGGCTCACAAAAGCCATTCCCTGCCTTTGGGGAAAAGGGACTTTCTACCTGCCTGTCCCCACTGTGAAAATTTACTATTATTCACCTACACTGAAACGTAAGAAGTGCTTCTCACACAAAGCCTCTCCTCCCCTCCAACAGCCGTGCCCCTTTCCCCAGGGTCCCCCCCCTCGCTGAGGATCAATGAAACCCTCTCAGACTTTCCTTCTGCGGCTCCTACCTCCTACCAGCACGACTGCTGAAGCATTGCACAGATTCTTTTCCAGAAGTAACGTTTCTCCTTGTCAAAAAACCCAGAGAATTAGAAGACGACCCTTGAGCTTTTCGACTTTGTTCCTTTCCCCCACAATTCCTTTATCTGGTGTGATCCTCTGTCCCCCTTTCTCCTGCCCCTGCTTGCTCCACTGCTGCCGCCTCTTAATTAAACATCCTCATTTTGACACTGACCCTATTTTCGTTTCATCTAACTCCCCTCTCACTGCCTACAGAAGAGGAGAGTCCCAGCGACCTGCTCCCCATTCTCTTTCTCCTCTCACTCAGCTTATAGTAGTAGCTACTCGCCTGTTTTCCTGATAGTAATTCAAACTTCCCTTGGCTGCATTATGAAGATAAGCTGCTCCTTCTGCTGACAAAGGAATTGCTAATGGACATGCCTGCTTTCTCATCCTGGGGACAGCCGCTGCTTCGGTCAGTACCTTCTTCCCTAGCACAAGTAGTTTTCCAGCATGCCCCATAAAATAGACCACATTTATGATTGCTGGCGTACTAACAGGGTTACTGGGCAGCTTTTTTTGGGACAGGCTTAACAACTCGCATATAGACGGACCCAGACATGGCTCTGGTTAGAGACAATGGGAGATTTACTGTTGCATGTATTTGCACCAAGATTTGGTGGCTTTGTATGAACAAAATAGAAACAGAAAATAATTATTTGTTTGCCAACCCACTGAATGTAGGGGAGAAGCACAAAGTTTTATTCATCTGCAAGCTCAGCAGATGTCAGTGCATGAATGGCCTGATTTCAGCCTCATTTTTGGACTAATGAAGATTTAATATAGCTAACAGAACCATGAGGTAATTCTGGTTTTGAACAAAAAGTGATTCCATATCATCCCATAACTTGTCACAATTAAACATTAACTAACTCCATGAATTTTGTTGGTGGTGTTTTGTTAGAAGAGCTTCTGAGGGAAGCGATAGTTCAGTCATTATTTGAATGTCTGCTATAGTGGAGTCTATCACCAGTGAAAGCCTAGAATAATGGCCTGTGTTATTCTTTTGCGTCTTTTTCTATACAGCTTTTGAGGGAGCTGTAATTGAAGAGAAATGAAAGGGCAGCCAACCAAGAGACAATACTGCAAGGATCAGTACTGGAATGTGAGACAACATACTTTAAAAGCTGAAACTTTGAAACTCCTGCTATGCGTGTACTTTTGAAGAGGGTAACATCAATAGCAAAAAAAGAAACCCCAGCTATTTTTTCCCCTGATTAAGAAATAATCAAACTCATCTTTTTCCAACTTCACGTTTATAGTCTGATGGCCTCCTATGAAGGCATGAAAAAAAGGATTAATGCCTTCATTGGATACCTATTTTTAACTGCTGTTTTCTTTAGAAAATGTGATTAACTAAAAAGGTGAAAAGAGACCAGTGGAATGGAGACATGAGAACACCAAGGCAGGGTGTTAAGAAGCAGGGACCCTACAGCAGTTTACAGAAAGGTTGCAAAATATGAACTGCTATTTAGCATCAGGTCCTGTGTCAGCTGGCTCTCCGGTTATGTCAGTGTTGTACCTCCTCATTCCTAGTGTTTACAGAGAGCTGAAATACTGCAGACAGCATTTTCCATACTTAAGTTTCAAACTCCAGTACTTACAGGATTGCCAGAGGCTTACTGTTGTGCACTGACCGATGCACCAAGCTTAAAATTTTCTCCTGTTTCTACACATATTAACAAGTAGAAGGTCTCTAAGAGCCTGATGTAAAGGTACTGAAGCCGTTTTAAAGCCATTAAAGTCAGGGGGAATCTTTACATCTGTGTCCCGCACTCCTGGATTCTCCAAGTACTTATGTGCATACTTCATACTTGCATGAACGATCCCACTGAAGAATCTTCCAGGAAGGTCTTAACAACAAAAATTGGCTGAGTTTAACACGGGTTTAGCTAAACCTGGCCGGGCTAAGCCCAAACTCAAGCTTTTCCCTATCCAAGACAATTCAACAGGACTATCCATTTCTGAAATTATCTGTGCCTGTGAAGGTATTTGGGACATGTTTGTGATCCAGACTTAAAATGATATAGTCAAGGATTGAGCTTATTCAAAATAAGCTGGATCCCAAACATAGGAGTCGTCGGATCGCAAACATAAGAATACTGTGGCTGTTTCAAGCTGCAATAAGCAATGTTTCCTCCAGTGTACACCCCAAAAAGATTAAGTAAGTTTCTGTTGCTTTTAATGATGGAGAATTGAACAAAGCATAATTTGGAACCAGTTTTCAGTACT
Source organism: Fregata magnificens (assembly GCA_013389945.1). NCBI lineage: Eukaryota > Metazoa > Chordata > Aves > Suliformes > Fregatidae > Fregata > Fregata magnificens. The sequence goes on along the minus strand of WAAD01033067.1, from coordinate 70,594 downwards.
CCTGCCAAACTCTGAGTAAAACATCATTTACCTCCTAAGTGAACATTTTTCTGGCAGTTTTGTATGAATTAAACATTTTGGTCATTTAAAGGAAAAATGTTAAAAATCTGGAGTGTTCTTAAAATAGCAGATCAGTATACTTGAAATATCTTTTCTGATTTCAGGGAACTCCCCCTATGCATGTAACTTGCTATGAAAACCACAGCTACTCTGCACTAATTTCAGAGCAAGCTTATGAAAATAATATAATGAGGCAAAGCACTCAGCAATGCCAGAGCATGGGGACCACAATGCTGTAATAGATGATATCAAGAAGATGGCAAAATAATGTCACTGCAGTCACTGGAGACTACATTACTATGTCAAGATGATGGCAAAATGATTTTGATGCAAGTCTATTGAAACTCTGTTAAAATATCCAGATGATTGCAACATATCAGGCAAATTCCCCAGAGGCAGTGACTGATAAATTTGTGTTAAAGTATTATTTCAAATACACCACTCTAACCTATGTTACATGGCCAAGATCCTGGTTTGCTAAGGCATTAGCCTGACCCCACTGACACCAGCCGAGGCTCTACAAGGGAAGCTTTGCCTTTTGTGTGGAAAGTTCTGATGATCCTAGGCATTTCAGGATACGTAGTTGATTTTGCCTTCTGTGCTTGCGCAGCTATAGTTTGAGATTGCGGTGGTGAGACGATACAGCTGAGAAAACAAGCTCACTTGCAAATGTGGCCTCATCTGAGGCTGAGCAGTTCTAGGAATTTATGCCATGGAGAGGCAAACTACGGCCTGGTGCTCCAGAAGTGAAAACATCAGGTGGTAATTGAGAATCACAGCCAAAATAAGGCAGAAGCTTTCCCATCCTGGAGAATGGTAAACACGTCAAAGGTAATGGAGAGTTAAGGTAGCTTTAGCATCTCCTCCCCATGTGAAGGAGCGAGTTAATCAGCAAAGGGATGCTGTCTTAGACCAACTCATCATTTACCCAAGGGGGCTTATTTTTTTGCAGTGCAGAAAGACTGCTCCTGAAGGTCACAGCTGAGCTTGTGAACATTGATAGAAGTTAGCTATGGAGATCCTGATGGAAGCAAACACGTTTAGCTGAGCAGATTACAGTGGAGAAGTGTATCAATAAGAAGTGATAGTGTCTTTTCTACCTCTTATGCAAGAAAAACTTGCAGAACATCAGCCAACACTGCTCCCTGTTCTTGCCAGGGCTGACAGTCCCTTAGTTTTAAGAGCAGCGTGCTCAGCAGGAACTGTACATACTAACTGCAGGATTGAGCCCTCAGAAGATTGTTAGAGCAATTAGTGCAGAAGCAGCAACATTCCTGTTATCAGAACTAACAAGAAGCTGCAAGAGCTGTTTCAACAGAAATAGTCGAGGCTGCTCTAATTATATGTTCTTTGCATAGGCTGGCGAGTACGATGATTTTAGAAACTGGGTTATTCAAGCTTCTGAGGTTACAAACGCTGCTGTGCCAGCTCCACCCACTAAGTAAAAGGTTGTACGCTGCAGTCAGCTAGCTGATTTGTTCAGTGCAGCCACAACTGTAGGCAACTTAGAAGGTAAAATAAGGCTGTTCAAAGGATAGCCGGTCATATTTAGAAGGTGGCCTTGCTAGACTTTTGGTTCTACTACAGGTATACTTCAAGGGCAGTGAAAAGTGTATTCTGCCATCTTCTAGAGAAAGCAGCCTTTACCATCTGTTTTCTAATCTTGCTGCTCTGACCCACTTGTTCTTCACCTCCAGCTGACGACGCTGGGCTAGCCATTGCGTTCAGCTGTGCCCTGGATCTTGGGCTCATCAAGTCTATTGTGAACAGATGGAGCTTGGGGTTCCTACAAATCCCATCTGCTCTTGCAGCAGCCAATATTAGTGCTCCTTTAGGAAGAAGCCTAGGTTCCCCCCCAGAAATCCCACTCATCTTTGTTGCTTTGCATTGTCACTTACGAGGGCAGAAAGCCCGGTGGAAAATGGCAGAACACATCTGCTGCACGCCTGTCAGCAGCACCCCCAGAACTGGGCACACCTGATCTCTCCAAAGGAATACAAACAAGGTCCTTCAGGCCTCACTCTACCACTGCAGACTTGTGGCTACTTCTGCCAGAAAGCTACCTCACTGTAGTGTAAATTCAGCTAGAGAAGTCAGTATCTTATTGGTTAAGTGTGCAAAGAAGGCTGATGAAAATACATCATTTTGCAAAACATGATTCACATCCTGAGTTGGCTCCTGAATAATTTTTGCATCAGATTTAAAGTCCTAATCCTAATTTACAAAACCTTTATTGGTCCGGGACTAGGTTACGTCAGGACTTACGCTCAGGCACACCTCTCCAGGCAGCTACACTCGCAAGAGAAGCTGCATTTAAGCAAGACAAATTCTGTCCAAACTCCGAGGAAACAGAGGGCAACACAATACCTTGTGGGAGATGCAACTGAACTGGAACCTGGCCTGCTTCAGCTCAGCATTTCTGCTCAGAAAAGATAGGTGAGAAATGAATGGAGAGAACGGGAGCAGAGAAAGCAGGATGTCAACTTTGCATGCGGCTCTTCAGCTTAGATGTTATCTGATGCTTACACCGGGAGCTCAGGCTCGACTGGAAGATACAGGAGCACGCTCCCGTTTCAGATTCCTGCCCCAGCTGTCTTGCTAGCCCGTGTCAAGGGGAGACCCAGCAACCCACCATCGGCCCTCCTGATTTCACAGGAAGGAGCCTGGCTGCCTGGGCAGAAGGGTGCCGATTTGGGTGACTGGGGGACTTGGACCCACTGGCAACTCTCCTAAACCATTCAGTCTAGATGCAGCCCCCACACAGGTGACTTAAAAATCCTGTTAGAAAGCCAGATCCTGCACAAGTGGCACAAAGGAACAGATTTTTCTTGAAGTGACCAGAAAAAAGCCCTCCCTCAGTACTGGGATAAAATCAAGTGGAAATTATTTCTGTGCCTTTCCAATCTCATTAAGGATTTAAACTGGGAAGAAAGGGGTATTTAGGATGCTCTGCTCCAGCAATTCCCCATTTCATGTAAACTCCATTCCAGTAGTAGATCCTGGAATGATGTCATGATCATTTTTAAGTCATCCAGGGTCAGTGAGTATAGACTGATCAGCATATAGGAGGTTATAGTTGCATCTTTGACATCTTCCCCATTCTCCAGTGCTGAGTAGAATTGTGCTACTAGAGAGAATCCAGTAAAAATATAGATTTGTTTGTTTTGTTTCCTATTAAGACAAAATTCTGCTTCCAGTTGCACTAGCTGAATACAGAGTAATGCCATTAAATTCAGTGTTGATAGTTATTAAAATTAAATTATTTGGCCCTCAAAGCTCAAAGATGCAAATCAGTGGTTGAAATACAGGCATGTCTACTGTAGTCCCCCTGACACCCAGTAGCAGCAAGCAACTGGAACGTGAACACTGTTCTTTTAATGTGAAACTAGCTGTAGTAGCTCAATTATTTCCTTTATTTTTCTACTGTTGCTAATATAAATCAATACTTTTCCATCTGCTGCCATTTCTAGACTTGAACAGTGAATTTGAACCATGTATTGCCTTTCTAACCATTATGCAACCTCTTGACAGAAACCCATTATAAACCTTTCAATTTATTCTACAGCGCAGCTCTGCTAGCGATATTTACATCTATGACATACACATCTCGCTCTTTTCTTTCTTGAAGCCTCTTTTATTGCATCACACTTGCACACTGTACTCACTTCAGCCTCTAGCCAAGGCAAACACAGACCAAAGTATGCTTCTTAAATGTATTTCCGTTTTAACTGCAGACTTCAGTATTTGCAGTGAGAGCACCATAAAGATCTGTCAACAGAAAAGGGAGCTGATTTCAACTTCTAATGCCTTTACGGTACAGGAGACTTGTTATAGATCACATTACTGCTGTGGATGTTGAGCTGTTTCAATCAGTGTATGAAGCTGCTCCTTAGACGTGCAAGATGTAGGCACCCACGCCGGGTGCTGATCCCCCGCTACTTGCTTATATTAGACAACCATACATTTTCCTGCAAATGTATCCATAGATTAATTTCACAGCATAGAAGCAGCAGCCTGACAGGACCCCTCTCTTTTGTGGCAGGAGAAGTCAGGCTTCATTGGTGATCTAACAGGAGCATACTTGTTCAAAATCACACCTGCTTTCCTGCCAGTCCCCCCTGCAGTCTCTGCTGGTCTCAAAGTAGGGCAGGTGACTACTACAGAAGCAAGACCCTGCCCAAAGTAGACCATACTAAGTAATTTCCCAATACAGCCAAGATAAGATTTTTTTTTTTTTCCAGGCTACCTAGGAACTCCTCTTGAAATTATATTCTGCATAGTCCACAGCCCGGTCTTTAATAGCAACACACACGTATGAAAACACTCCTTGCTCACACCAGTCACTGGCTAATTGGGTGTAACATCAGATCAAAAATCAATCCACACAGTAATTCTGGAAGTTTTTTGATGGGGTTACCTGGGCAGGAGCTTAAAATGGGGAAAAAGAAATAAGTGGAAAAACCCTTATTGCCTGATGAAACCCAAAAATGGCCTCTACATTAGCAGTAGGCACGTCTCTTGAGAGAACAGGGATTGTCGGCCACAGACTTCACCTTGCAGGAAGATGGGAACCGCCATCCTGGATCACATGAGCTGTCCCTGTATTCTGGTATCATGGACCAGAGGAAGTGTGCCTGTAATGGTTGATTATGGAAAAGCCTGCCCTAAAGGGAAATATTTCCTTAAGTCTCATCAGTCAGTACTTACACTGTGAATCATAAGCATTTAATTCTCTTAAGATTTTTATCCTAGTTAATATCACTGTAGATAAGCTCATGACCTGTTTCTGAGCATTTAATTGTCCTTTCTTGAATACTAGTAAGGTCCCAATATTTTGTTGCACCCGTTACACATGGGCTGGAAAAAATACTTTGTGTTTGTGAGTATGAAGTCTGAGCAACTTTGCTCACTGGTAAAGTCTTGTGCAAGCAAGACCCAGCATTGTAGGCAGATGGAGGAGAGGCTCCCACTCCTCTGACTGGGAACAACATGCCAGAGAAAGCAAAAAATTCCATAGCTTGAAAGAAAAATATCTTTCCATATCTTGCATGGCTTTTGGCTTTGTTATGGTGAAAGGTGTCTGATGCACCTTTTGTTTTACATTCATTATTTTACATATCACTATTCTGTCAGATCTAATTGGCCCATTTCCTAAAGTATTCTAAAAATCAGGTTTTCCTCAGATATTTCCATGTGTTCTTAACAAAAGAGGAAGCTTCGTTTTCAAACAAAATACAGCACCACTCACTGTACTCACTGCTGCTTAGTGGTTCAGCTATAGCTAAATCTTTAGCCAACTTGTCTAAGTTAGTTAGGACGGCTAAGAATAGCCTTCCCTCTTGTGTGCTCTGCAGCTAGTTATTTCAATTGTGATTACTGAAGGGCTTAAGAACTTGTTTTGCTCTGTCCCATTTGACCAGTTTATAAGAGGGAAGCTGGACTCACCAATTATTACTGTTTTATTTAGGGTATTTTTGCCTCTTTGATCTCCCTCAATGTTTTAGTCACAACATTTTCTTGAGCCAAATAAAGAAATATGACTTTATTTATGTAACAGTATTCTCATTGACTTGGGATTTTTCTCTCTCGTGTGTTTATAGCATAGTTCAGTCCACACAAAAATGTAATCTGCACACAGACTCTTGGCTATAATACTAGTTGCTGTGCAGATGAGCTAGTCTGCTCTTCGTATGCACTTTATACCTTGGCACCATGGCTTGGCACCTGGTCGTATTTCAGTACCGTGTCCAGAAAGGAAATAGGACTGTACATGAAAAGATACCAGAGCTACCCCAGGAATATTAGGGATGAGGTATCTAGTTACAAGCAGGAACACGACTAAGAAATGAAATCATATACTTTTGGTGTGGATGTGACTGTGCTGATAATCATACTGAACTGCTGAGAGCGTCCTGTGTCTACCAAAAAGGTGAAATCCTGCTTCTACTGAAGTAAAACTTCAGAAGTTTGTGAACGCCGGAGTAGAATTAGAGCGAGCTGACTGCTCATGCACTTAATAATAGGTAGTGTGCCTTCTCTCCTGAAAAACCTGCCTCTTGAGTATTTGTAAAACATTACATGGTGTCAGAAGTTATCTTCAGCCAAAGATGGAGCAATTACTTCCTTCAAGTCTGCTGGATTTATGAGGGAAGCTTGCAAAAAAATGGTGTCAGCTTAGCAACATTTTGAAATACTCTTCTCTGCCATGGGGGCTGCAGAGGAATCACCTGAAGGGCAAGCCGCAACTCTTCTTGGGGTGGAGGGTGCTCAGCAGCCTCCCAGGTATAGACTGTATTTGGAAGGGAGAAGTTAAAAAGAATTTGACACAGTGATGGGTGCTAAATAAAAGCCTTACAGCAATTAGGAAGAGCAGCTAGATGAGCTTGTGTAGAAATCTCAAAACAGAAGGAAGTTAGCTTCGGAGTCGGTGGGAGATACCGGGGTGCGCCACCCATACGTAAGCTTCAGAGAAGTACACACAATGAAAGTAATCACAGTCACATATACATTCATTTCAACAATTTCCATCCTTCTGACAGCCAAAATACAGTGCCAGAGCAGCAAACACACAAGATCAGGTTTTCAGTCACATTCTGGTTTCTTTGTGCCCTTACGCTAGGAAAAAGGGGCTATAGGAGCTGGTGTAACCTAATAAACAGCAGTTTTTACCTAGCTCTGCTTTGGAAAGAGCTGGCAGGTTTGGCTCTGCCTCCTTCTTTAAGTTTTACTTGTCATATTTCGCCAGTCAAATGAGCCCCACTAGCTACTGTTGACAGTAACCCCACAGAGACTCCCAGCTTGGCTGGAGCCACGATGAACTTTCCTCACTGGGTGTGCCCTGTTCTGCTAGGGATAAAACGGAGCATTCAGCTGGTGCTCACCACAAGGAATAAATAAAACCAGGAAGGAACTAAAGGCTAGTAGAAGAGCAGTCAGTAATGGTGACGTCTGCAGCGTGCGTTTGACCCTGGTCTCTGCTGGCCCTGCGCCCTGCCTCACTCACTGTGCACATTGTTAAAGCGTCAGCCCCAGGCGCCCGCTGCGGCCGGAGCCTGATTGCACAAGCAAGTGCTGCTCTTCACCTCTGCCATGGGGACACGCCAGCGGCGGCCCCCGCCAGCTGGACCTGGTGCTTAGTGGTGGAGCCTCGCGGGAGGAGGGCCCCAAGCTCCAGCCCTGCCTGGGAAGCAGCCGTGCCACCGTGGTGCCACATTACTGCTGTGCCACTAGATAATCCAGACCTGTGAAACCATTGCAGGAGAGCCCAAAGTAATTTATTTATATTGCTTTTTAAAAAGAGGAAAAAACCCAGGAGAGTTTCACAGACCCAGGCTAGCATGCCAGCACCATACTCCTGAATTAGCACCACTCAAGCAGGGCAATTCCCAGTATCAGCTGGGAAAGGGCAGGAGCAAGTGAGTGAATGCAGGCGGAGGGGAACGTTTAATACAGAGCCTGCCTGAATAAGTACCTTGTGCTACTGCCAGGAGCCCCAGCTGTCAGCACCACCTTTCACCTGGGACCGCTGCCTCCCGCGCCAGCTGGAGGAAGATGCATGTAGGCAGTTTCTGATCGCATTCAGGGAGTGGAGGACCATTAGCTGCTGCCTCCCACACAGTGCTCAGTGGCCGGGAGCCCACAGCTCCACTGCTGGGGGGGAACAGAGCAACACAGAGAAGGCAGGGGCTGAGGGGGAGAGAGAGATCTCTGGTAACAGAGGTCTGTGTTGGCTTTCATGAGTGGTCCCCCACATACATACTGCTTCACCTCTGCTTACAGCTGAGCCACTGGAGGATTCACCTGAGGTAAGGGACAGCGAACACCAAGCTCAGTTTACCAGCCACGGGTGATTTGACAGTTCATGGCTGCCCGCTCTCAGCCAGGCTGTGCCCTGGTGTGAGCACAGCCCACGGGTTCCTCAGGTTGCTGGGTCAAAGCCCAACAGCAAAGGCACAAAGCAGACACAGCCTATAAAACCACCCCAGTGCGGCACATCTCTCCTGTTTCTTTGAAGTCGGACAGATTTCAAAATGACTCAACAAATGTTATGATGCACAGTATTGAAAAAGATGGTTTAAGGAAGGCACTTTCAGATAATCCAACCTGAGACCATACTGGTCTTCCCTGGGAAAAAAAAAAAAAATGAAATCACTGTGAAGGAAAACGGATATATTAAAAATGTTGCAGAAGCATTTTGCCAACCAAATTGAGGAAAGAATTGATCACTAATACCTGGATTCAGGACCTGATTTCCTACTTGATAAATTCTAGATTTCATTATGTCCTTAAACAAGTGCCTAACTCTGATTCAATATTCTAGTTTGTATTCCAAAAAAACCCACAAAACCAGATATGATGTGAAACAACTTACGTTTATATGTACTTCCAGGCCTTAAAAAAATTTGGCATACAGTTTTCTATGACGTAGTTCAAACCAGTGTTTTATATAATCACTGTATTTCAAAGGCATATGAAACTGAAAACATGATAAGAAAATGAGAAATGGAGTGTTTAACCTCAAAGAGAATTAAAACCTCACTTCCTACTTCTGCCCCACTGTTCTACATTGCAATTAAATGACTAGTTTCATACACAATACTGTGACTTATTGTTAGTCAGAATGCAAAAACTAGCTTGTACTTTAGTAGAAAAGACTGCCCAGTTTGTAGAATTATGATGCCCAACTGTAAATGTATTTGACTAATAAATTAAACCCACTCAAGAAAAAGACACGAAGGAAACATCAAGACGAAAATAAGAACTGGGCGTTAAGAAATAGCAGGCTAAACCAGCTCAAGACTGAATACATTAACTGAAGACCTACATCAAACTTCCATTTTCCGGTTTATTTCTTACAATGCTAAGCTAAAGAGTGAAAGTAAAACTCCAAGGCTAGAGCAAAGGTACCAGTAGGGAAAAAACACATCAGTAGTCAGCAATGTAGAACTACTCTACTAGGTTAAATTGTTATTTTCAGGAGTTGTCATCCCTGTATTCTCCCCTGTTTCAAGTTACCAAAAAAAAAAAAAAAGAGCCCCACCAACCCCCCCGCACCAGAAAAATCATCTTTTTTGCTCCTGCTACTCCCAGCGCCACCAAGGACTAGAGGGAAGCAGGTGAGCAATGGCCCTCTCCTGCTCAGAGCACCCGGTAGAACTCAGCTAAGACAGAATGGCCTCACTGGGATCTGGTGCCCAGCCAGTGGGAATTACACCAAGCAGCAAGGGGGAGCCGGAACCCAGCTGTGATCTGGATTCCCCCGCTTCTTCAGTTCGCGCTGCCTTTTATCCAGGGCTTGTGGCAACTCCACAATTAAGAGCTTAATGCACGTAAGATATACTTTGCAAGCCAAACATTATTCATTAACAAATCTGATTAAACTGCTAATGCAGCGAGCACTAGCACAAGTTCAGAAAGACAAATGGTCTCAGTGGTGCAGTGTTTGTGAGGAACGTTACCCGTAAATGGATTTTAACTATTTAAATTGGCTTCTGTTCAGAAACTATGAAAAGACACAATGGGGCACAGAACACTTCATTTAGCTTACAGTGCTTAACGTGAGGGGAAAAACCCTACAGATTAAGACTTCAGAACAGTAATACGCATAATTCTGCAAAGATACCTGTATCATAATCCCAGATGTAAAAAAAAACCCAACAACTTTTTTTTCCCCTGGCAGCACTTTACTGATTATTAAAGATTTGTTGGTAACAGGTATTTCTTACTATGTGTAGAGCATTTAAACTCATTCCATATAGACTAAGTCACGTTCAAATCCTGGACTCCACAAATGTATGCCGTGACTTTGCTGCTGTATCGGTAAGATTGTTACACTTTCATCGCTTTATAAGCGTTGTGATATTTCAGACTGTGGAGGCAAGTTATTACAGGAGAATTTTAGCTTTTATCTTTTTACTAAAGGTATATTTTCACCATTTTGGTAGGACTAAAAAACTTTCCTGCTGGCCATGACAGACGTCTGATGGCTCTCCCTCCTTGCACATGCCTACTTTTCACATTTTTTCAGAAGCCTGGTATCAAATCCTGTAAGCAAGTAACTCTGAGGCTGATACATGCAAATAAATGAGTCTTCTCCAAGCTAATAGCTACTCCTGCTAGATTATGCCCCTGCTAAATATAGGTCCATTTTGAGCCCTTTGAGAGGAACCTCTTTCTTTGCACTCAGACAACAAGCCCTTATCTCCAGCTCTTCCATTCCGCGGTGAACAGCCGGGGAAGGGTGTGGCAGCCCATGGCGTGGGCTGTCTCGGAAAGATTGCCGGCACTGTGTTTTGTTGCCTTTCTTTGATCCCTGTTTGCACGGTAGTAGGTGCACAGCATTGACCTACTGAGCTGAGCTATGCTAATATGGCCAGAACATTTCACTAATTATTTCATTGTATGACTGAGAGGTTCTTTTATGACTGAGAGCTCTGATTGCTTCTGTACAATGTTAGCCCACTGAAATGCATATTCTTGTATAACCTGAAATGAATAGTTTAAACCCCCCCAGGTGGGTTTTTTTTACTCTTCCCATTGATCTTTTTTTTCACTCTCTAAAACTCAAGATGAGCCCCAAACCAAAAGTCCTGAGATCAACAGGAGTTTTGACTAAATCAGAGCTGTAAGATTCGGCCCATGATTTCTAGAACTATTCTTGCAGCCTGAGAAGTATTGCCGGTCAAATCTTCCGGTGATAATGAGCTGTGTAAACACACTGTTTACAGTGGCCTGATATAAACTTTCCAGTATAAATTCAGCATCTTTTCCTCTTATAGAAGCCTGTTTCATACATTCAAGTCTTCTTTGATGGCAGTCACGGAACCAAGCAGTTTAGAACTTCTGAAACATCTAGGGAGATAAAAATCAAATGGTGCTCAAGCTAGTTAATTAAAACATTTCAGAATCTTTCACCTGCGGTGTCAAGCTGTTTTGTTAAGTGAAAAATTGAGAGACTAACAGAGCAGGTGCTGCTGCAAGCACAGATTGCCATAGAAAATCACTTTATAGAAGCCTATCAGAAGTAGTCTGACGACAGGATCTAATAGAGAGGGCAGCGTATGCTCATTGCTTCTCATTACCTGATTGTGAAATCTTTAGTTAAGGAAAGCTCTCATTGAAGTCAATAGGGATTTTCCCAGAGTAAGACTGCAGGATTGGGACCACACTGTGCCATTATGGTAGCTATCACAAAGACCAGGCTGCCTATATTACTGCTTTCAATGGAAGCATCTGATCTGAAGCCAAATGAATTTAACAGAACACTTCCCATTGATTTTGTTGCAGACCAGATCAGGAGAAGAGTCACCATGTTTGGTTCAGGATGAAATAGTACAACGAAGCANAAAAAAAAAAAAAAAGAATAGTAAGTATTTATTTAAGGAATATCAAACGATAGCACGGAAGGGAAAAATCTAACCTGCAGTCAGCTAGAATAATGTGAGTGGACTCCTGTTTGGTATTTCAGGGCACCATTTATTTATTTTTAACGGAAAAGAATGTTGGAAAGGTCGGAAGCAAACATCTGCACACCACTGCACATCTGAGCAGTACCAATGAAGTCAGTGATGCTCGGTCCATTTGTGCAGAAAGACTAAGGCCAGTGCCTACAATACCAATTGTCCAAGACCTGTTCTTCTGGAAGGTCTCTTGAGCCTTGGCTCTGGAGGACCCCCTTGAAATCATTGCCAATGTATGTAAGCAAGAGTATTTGCCTCAGTCAGCAATTTCCAGGACAGAAACCTGAGTCTGTATGACCCTTGGGACAGAGGGTGTAATTTATCTGTATTTATATGGTGTGTGTATATATACAAGGATGCCCCAGTCCTATCTAGGATTATAAGTAACAGCATAAAAACAAGTAATACATACAAGTTATCTCAAGGCTAATGAGCGTATTATTTAAATAGTCACACATCGCTCCTTTCCAGATAAACTAAGAGGAGAGAAACTGGAGAACATTTTAAAGAACTTTGCAAAAAACGCTTACTTTAGGAAGAAACCTTCCCAAGCCTTTACTTTCTCACTCTGCTCTTAAAGTGCAATCTGACTTTCCTACTCACCCTAATAAAAGTGATAACCAAGATAAAGCATTTTACTGTGTTGAACCTTGTTCTTCCCAGTGAACTAACCTCCTTCTGGAAGTTCATCTTCACTAGGCTAGACGTGCTACCTCTTTCCCATTGGTGCAGCTTTGTGTTAGTAGTTATTGTTCATGTTGCCCCACAAGACTCTAGTTTTCCATGGGCAGAAGAGAAAAATACTGAGAAAGGAGTGGCAGAAAGATGGATGTGCAACAATGAAGCTTCTTTTTCCAACTTATCTGTGTGTTACCATGAATGAACCAAAACCACATCTAGTGAAGTGTACATCTAGTCTCAACCATACTGCTTGCCGTACATGTGTGAATCAAATGCACACAGCTACAATTTACAAGAGTTGCCTTGTAATGTAGAGGATTTTTTCTTCTTAAAAATAACAGAAAAAGATAATTCTACCTCAATACATATTCTATGTTTGCAAATGCACTGTTGTTTGATATGTGTTAACTTCCTCGGCTCCCTAGTATGCATTACTGCCAGTTACCATCTCTCTCAGTTGAGCACACCAGTCAAGATGTGGCTTTACAAATGAACTTCTTTATTTTTCAGAGGCAATCTGTCCTTCTAGTTCCCCCTCCCCCCTCTCAGATGTTCTTTCAGAGATGAAAAGAGCCTTTCTCAGAAGTTGTTTCCCTTCCATTTCGGTTCCTTTCTAACAGGAGATGGCTCAGTTGTAGAAGACTTCAGGAAGGATATTGAACTAGAGTCAGAAACTTGAGATTCCCTGTGGCTCTATTCTCCCACTTACCAACTACTACAACACTGAACAGTCTTCCAGGCTTAGTTCATTAAGCTCTGTTCATTATATGGAGGTATTTTTAGGAAAAGTGGTAGACGCACAGATATTATTCTGGTATCACTGTAATTTTAAGACAACTCTTAGTGCAAGTTTTCATTCCCCCTTCAGGAGAGGGAAGAAATAAATATAACTGCCCGTCTAGATGGATTTTCCTCAGGCAGTAAACCTAGACTTTCTGCACCAAAATGTCTAAGCACCACTATCTCATATGAAAGGACCAAAACTATTAGATGGATGAGAAGCAATAGCAGATTCAAGCCTCTGTGCACACATAATTGGGACAAAGAGCCACACGAGTAAGGATTACACATGCATGCATAATAATATGTTCACCCAGCGATTACTGTGGAGAAAGCACTGCCCATCTAGATCTGTAACAGCTACTGTGCATGCACACAAAGCATTTACACTCTGCCTTATTGATGAGCAGGAATGGAACAACCTTTTTTTTTTTTTTTTTTTAAATTACTGAAAGGAACAAAAAAAGCATATGNAATTACTGAAGAGGACCAAAAAAGCATATGCTAAGGTATGATTGACAGCCGCCATAATGGACTGTCATGTCAAAAGAACTGCCTTGCTAATTCTCTTACATAATGAGCTAGATGCTAGGCTCTCCTTGCAAGTTTGATTGTGCACCCTTCCATCAATCTTACCAACATCTTGGCATCTAAAATACAGCAAAACCACTTAACAAGGGCTCTTTAAACAGGCAAGAGGAGGGATGTCTCTGTGTATTAAATGTGATGTGGAGGTTGCTATGGTAAATTTGAGCATGTGAACATTGCAGTGCAAAATTCCATAGTGGTGGCTAGAGCTGAGGCTAGCCATGCCTCCAGGTTCTTTAAGTGTACTTGGACTGCATTATTTAAATAATGGAAAGAATATGGTTCTGGTGCCACTCTCATGGTAGGGGGAAAAAAAAGTGCCTTTGTTTAATCCTCTTTTTTTGTGTGTGCAGATCCCTGGGCTGTTGATGACAAGTATCCAAAATGGATTGTAGTATGCTCTCTCTGCAGCTTTCAAATATGGGGCTCCATCCCCTAGGCTCCTTCAGTAACTAAGACTGGAAATATACATGCATTTCTCTTTCTCTCATTTTTTTTTTCCCCCCTTCATCTGGTTGTCACAGTTACATAATACTGCAAGTTGTAATCGCAGCTCAATGGCGTTGTTAGGCAACTCGGTTAGCTTTATTTATCGAACTGAAAATTGCCATATAGGTGTCGATTATCTGCCCTAGAGTTCTGAAGATTATAGCTTTAACTATTGGCACTTCCTTTATTACCAGTGCTCTGACTTCCCATTTTGCTTGCTAAATTTATAATCCACAGAGCCCCTTCAGCTGTGAACTGCTCCCTCCCAAGCAATTGTAGATTAATTGCCAGCTCCACCCCAGGGCCCTGTAGTGGAAGGGGATTGAACTGCACATCAGAGAGTGAAGTTCAGCGTGTAAACATTTGCTAGGATTTACTGTTCTCTGGGTTATTTCACGTTTTCCCTTTAGGAAAAGTTCCATGGGAAACCAACTCATTCCCCAACTCCATAGTGACATTTCTTAGATCTATTTTGTTCCTGTTTTGTTGTCACTATTCATTTATGATCACAAAGGCACTAAAATGAGTAATGCACTACAAGCTAACTGATATCTCCACCATGGCCCGGCACCTCAGCAGCATATAGAAGCCACTACCATTATGCCTGCTATTTTATCCAGCTGTTTATTCAGGCATATTATTGTTTCTGCTTGTTCCATTTCTCTATTTCTTCCTATTTCTTCTTACTTGCGTGTATCAATTTTAAGCATCAGTTTAGTCCATGCTCCCTACATCCGCCTTTTCCTTTTGGTGAAGGGACTACAACATTCCCCTCCGCAAAGAATCATTTTTTTGCATGCGTGATTCCATTGTTCTCACTTTGCAAAATCAAACTCTCTGGCAGACAAGTCTTGGTCTGACTGAGCACAAATGCCGATCTGACTGTTCAGTACGATCCTCACCATCGGAGTTATTTTCAATCTCCCCCAAACTTCCCTCTTTCTAGCACTTGGTTGGTTTCAACTTCCAGAGTTTTTGTGCAATTGCCACCCAACACTAGGGCCTTCTCTATGTTTTTGTTTAAACACGTTTAACAGAACTCTTGACTTCCTGCAACTTGGAAACATTTTCCTAAGGCACCCCAGTGGCTCCAAAGATCAAACCCCTTCTACATATAGCAGCTCTGGTAATAACACCACCAACTCTGTCTTCTCCAGCCAACCTCTACGGTATTCACAGTCAAATGCCAGCCCACAGAGAAACAATTTGATAGTTGAAGCATCATTTCCTTCTCAAACAACTTTCAGTGCAATACTTGTTTTGCTAGGGTTTCTTACTCACCTCACGCTCCCCATCTTTCCTCTTTGCGGTTCCAGGCTCCTCCAATACTCCGGATTGCTTCCTTCTTATTCAGCCTTTCTCTCAGCATTGCAGATCTACAGCCCTCCCAAACAGCACCCAATAGGCCTCAAAAGCTTTGCCTCCCTGCAGGACCCTCCCTTATTTGCCACAGTTGTTGCTAAATTAGTGCCTTGAGTGTTCAATTTGTAGAATTGCACCAAGGTACGTAAAAGCTTGTGGCTGTGTCTTGTAAGTTTGTGGTGGTAGAGGTGACTTTCTGAAAGCATGAAGAGAAGTGGGGAAGTTGTCACATCCATTTTTTTAACATAAAACTTTGTTAGCTGGCCATTGTTTCCTTGACACCTCTGATAAAGTTTTTTTCCCAGTATTTCTGTATGGATTTTTTGAAAGCTCTATGTCTGTTTTGGCCACACACCTGTTCATTCACTTATGAACACATTCACTTTATCAGCAAATTACCATCTTCTTTGGTAACAAATTCATCCTCTGGGATCCTGAATCCTGCTCCAGACAATCTAATATACAACAGAAGTCTTACCCATCCTGCACATATCAGTTCAATATGGGTGAGATATTTGCATAGGCACTGGGAGTGGAATTTGGGGTGGGGAGAATATTTATGTGATGAAAACATGTGTCAAGGACTCTGTTCAGCTCCTGATTCTATCTATCATAGGCTTTCTTGGTGATCTTTGATACCTTGCTTTATTCCTATATGACTCAACTTCCTAGCTGTAAAATAATGAGGATAATAATCCATCTGGAATGACCAGTGCTCACGGGGTTGTGAGGAAAGAGCTATAGACAGGTAAGTAAGTAGAAAGATAAAAAGATTTTTGCTCTCATAGGTTGGAGTAGGTTTTTTCCCACCTACCCCTCTTCAGAGTACTTGAAAGTGAGAAAAGGATTATGTTTCTCAGTGGGCCAGGTAGTCTCAGGCAGAGCATTTCTCCATTTTTTTTAAAGTGTCTCTCATTTCAATTGTCATTCAGGGTATCCTTTTTTTTTTCTTTTTTCACTTGTGTATCTGTTCTACTTCTAGCTTTGTTATCCTGAGTTCAAAAACATTTCCACTCTCACTATTAAGGTGGTTTTGTGTTTCAGAACTCCAGGCATCAGCAGTATATGACTTGTAACATGACTTTTAATATATTTTTACATCTAAGTTTGCTCTGTGGGGCTTTTAAAATTGCTTCTAGTAAGGGCAATCTCTTAAGAGAAAAAAACTTTCATGGCTGTCTTGCTTTGCATTAGCATGTAAAACAACCTCTCTACTTTCTTGCAATTCTGTGGTTTCTTCTATGACAGTACAGATTAATGGATGTATTTTTTGTTTCTCGGAAAGATCTAATCATAGCATGGGAAGAGAAGAGAAGCCAGTGAGAATCCTCTGATCAGCCAACTCTCCCTAGAGCAAATGCTCTCTGTTTGGGAACATCTGCTTTAAAAGATACCACCTGCTCATAAAACAATACCAATAATAAAGTGCTCATATGTCAAATATTGGAAGGAATGTTTAAAAGTTCATTAACAATCGTTCCTTGTAAAGTAACTAGGTTATAAATTTAAGCTGAAAATAACATTCAAAAGCCAAAGCCAGTGCATCTGCTTCTGTGGTTGGTATGACAGGGTGGTGCATATACAGCCATGAGCACTTTATAACATTTGATATTTTTAATCAAATCCC
>WAAD01033067.1:1175-48792 GCA_013389945.1 Fregata magnificens | reverse complement strand
ATGCTGAACAGAGCAAAAAGGATAGAATTTCACCTCGGCGTTACAGCACTGTGGAAACAAACACGAATCTTGTTAGAGTGCAAACAGCAGCCACAGAGCTCTCCTTGTTATCCTTGCTGACTGATCTGTATGATAATTGCAGGCTAGGATGACTGTATCCCTCTCAGGCCAGAGTTAACCGTATTATGCAGTCAGAAGCCTTACTGAATTCTGTGGCCATCACCCTGCACAAAAACATGAAGTTAAAATTGTTTCTTCGAATTCAAATGGGATCAATACCTCTCAGGAGACAGATGGGGTTTTCTTTTCTACACTGAAAAAAGAATCAGTGTCTGGAGTTCTGGCTCGAAGTATTCATTCAGCTACAGAACAACACCAGGAAAAATCAGCAGAGAGTGGGCACCTGCTCTTTTCCTTGATCAGCCCTGGATCTTAGAATTTGATGTTTTATATAAAGGGAGCTTGCTGTTGCTCTTGCATGCTGCTTTTAAAACTACACAGTCTGGCTCAGGCAAGAAGGGCATGTTTATTCTTTTTTGGAGCTTTTCATTTTTACTTGTAGCCGAATCCTCTAGGTCAATTGTATCTGCAGGGGTGGGAGAGGAATTTAATTGCTTTTACTTCCTACCTTCATCTCAGGGTGACCAGTCCATTAATAATGCACAGGAAGCAACTAGGAAATGCATGGTAGATTAGGGATTAATTGATATTTGGAAAGATTTCAATCCACATTTGAAGGAAAAGGTTATGCACTGTAGTCCAGCTCTAGTTACTGTTTGCATTTCATTATTTTATTATTTCTTACAGCCCTGCTTCTTCTGGTTTTAGATCTGTTTTACCCTTTCCTTGGCCAACCAGGCTTTTACAAAAATGTCCTTGTTTGTTTCTTGCTAGAGATATTTGTTACATTTCTGATACGTGCCACTCCATATCAAGTACATACATAAATTTCTCTGTATTTTCCAGTAAGTATGTTTTTTTCTGCACTGACACCACCCACAGTTCCTTTATGAACAATTTGACTTTCCAAAACGTTATTGATTTCTGTGCTTGGAAGTTACAAGATTAATAGCTTTAGAGGCAAAAGTCCTTCAATCCTTTCACCGAATAGGTGCTGCAAGCTTGCTTCAATGCCTGCTGATGTGCTTCAGCACATCACTTTTAGTAATAAACATGAGCAAGGCACTCCTCAAATCAACAAGGCACTAAAATACAGGAAACAGATGGGTAATTCCAATGATGTCAGGGCAGGAAGGTATGATTTAGTTGGTTTGAAAATGACGAGCCTGACACCTCGACTTGTTTTGCCTGTGTTGCCCCATAGAAATGATAATGGCTTCAGTAACTTCTTTAGCAGTTTTAAAGGCTGCGGAACAGTTAATATTGACACCCATAAAACCAGTAACCACTGGTAGCAGAACTTCACTCTAGCTGTCAGGAGCAAGAGACAATGTGAAAAAAACAGAAGACCCCATAGAAAAGATATATTAGATTCTTTTAAGACCCTGAGAAATTCACCATCTTCTCCTGATGACAGTTACATTAAGAATAGACTAAAGTTAGGAATGTAACATAAATGTCCAGTTACAAGCACTTTGATAATGTTAGGTGAATTGGACAAAGACCTTTTCAGGACCCCTGGTGTTACAGCTGTTTTTATGACGGTATTTGAATTTGAGAGTAATGGAATCTTCTAAGCAGCTAAAGCCAGACAATTTGGAAGAGCTTCAAGGCTGCTAAATGCACACCGCAGAGAGACACTGATGATTGTAAAATTTGAGTGGCCATCTCAATTTAGTATTAAAATGTCAGAGGAGAGGTAGACCTGCATTTCGTATGTTGTACCATGAAGTATTTGGAATACTGATCATGGAAACACTTAAGTTCTTTTCTAATAACCTGCCACCCTGGAAGCAGAGGCAGACTAGTTACAAAAGTGTGTTAAGATACTGTATGTGAGTAAAGAAACAGTAATGATGACTCTCCTTTGCAGTAATGGATTTGGGATTGGAGAAGTTCACCTCCCTGACACTCAGAGGTAGTAAAGGTCACATCATAAGTGACTTTCATAGTCCTAAAAGTGAGTGTTTTGCACCCCAAATGCCGTTCTGTTTTTTCTTCTCTATTTGACAGACCAAGAGAATGGGAAAGTCAGTGAAATATAAGACGTTGCTCAAGAAGATGCCCTGGAGGAATCCTTGCTCACCTCACCACATCATGGTGATAACAGCTGCTGAAAATGCCACCTTTTTTCCACTACAGGGTATCTCAATCCAGGCCTGAATTTTATTCAAATATCCAGTCTAATGAGTAAAAACAGTAAGCAGCATATCCTATATTACAGTATTAAATTAAAAATATATGCTATTTACAGCTATTGTTAAGAGCTGTTTTCAAATCCCTTTAGTATTTTTCATCCATAGAGGTATTTGGGCAATTTTGCTAATTTTGTTTTTATTAACAGATTTGGTGAAGGTTATCTGAGTTTCATCTCTTAATCTAGGAGACTTTGCAAATGCTATTTGTTGATTTATCTGCTTTGACTGATTAAATAAATGAAGAACGAATTGTAAATTGTAGTGGTGTCACAATGGGGTAGTTATACTTTATTTTAATTAAAATCAGGGTCTAAAAAAATTTTTTATTCAGTGGCTATCTACCATGCTTGGCCTAGTTTCTTGAAGTACCTAGAGATTCTGCTGAAGTCTTCATTTGCTTGATCTGCCAAATTCTGTGTACAGCTCAGGCTGCAGGCACATTTTCAGCCAAAAGAACCTGAATTCACTGGTCACAAGCATTTGTGTGAGGCCTGTATTGCTTTTATACAAATCTGCTCCTTCTACCTCTGCTGTGCTTTCCACAACTTCCAGGCTCTGCAACTCGCTGTGGTTGCAAGCTCCTCCTGCAACATTTGAGGAAAGAAGGCTCCATGAAACTTCCGTTTCTATTTTCCTTTCCGCCTAATCTCTGCAGGAGCCCGGAGACAGTCATGTACAAATCTCTGGCCTCTGTGAGTTTTCTGTCAAAGAGGAATGACCAAGAATCACAAAAAAATAGTGAAACTTGTGAAATCATCACAGCACAAAGCAATACAAGTTCTTTCGAACAGGGGAATCAAAACTTAAACAGCATTAACTTACCTTTGGTGAAATGCCCAACTACATGGTTTATGGCTGTGCCCCTGTTCTTAGCCGTGCCCAACATATCCTGGGTTCACCTGGAGGAAGTGAGGCTTCTTGGAATTGCCAATCAAATAAATATGAGTTTCCATCATAGCTTATTTTCCATTTTAGTTGGCAACGATCTCATCACTCTCAAAACAGTTACATATTGCCTTGGAGACCAACAGGTTACCTGGATGTTGCTAGGATGTACCATTTGCCTGATTCTCTCTCCTTTTTCTCAGCCACACTGCCCACTCCCTGTGCTGTTAAACCATTTGGACATTGCCCAGGGTACCCTTATGCTGGGAAGTCCTTAAGTAGCCACCTGGAAAGTCAGTTTAAGGCAGCAGGACATAGAGAGTAATGGAGGTCAATCTCTGATTCTAATTATCAATATAGAATTTGGAAGAGATTTTTAACATATTATTCTGATATACGTTCATTTACTATGAGCAGGGATAGCTGCCTTACAAGCATTCCTTCTCACAATGTATTGTGCTTATCTTGAAATGCTGAACAGTTAATGTAGGCATATGCATTTATTTTCCCTAGATGGCCTGTGTTGGCCTTTTGTGGAAATGTTGCAAACGGACCACAAGTGAAGTTGATATGAAGCTGAGAAAAGCAGGCATATAGGGTTATACATGGCTAAATTGAGAGGGGATGTGAAAGAAAATATCTACTATCTAAACTTATATACAATCAATGCAGTTCATGTGATTGAACTGTATGAACGTCAGCAGTGAACAGCTGCAGTTGGGAAGCCCTCATTGATGCTAAGCAGCAAAGGGAAATGGAGTGAAGAAACTTGAATGAACTGGGCTGGAAAAAAAAGTAGCCCAACTACCCTTTCCTTCCTAATCATAATGTTTTAATACAACAGAAAAAAGTGGCATATAAAAAGGTAATGTGCATTTTCTTCAAGGACTTGTTGAGAACTATAATACAGTATCTTTGTAATTTACGGGTAATATGCACACAATGTAGAAGATCAGGAGCAGAGAGTACTATCACTATATTTAGAGATAATGGTGCTTTTCTTTCATAGGCTTGATATAAACTTTGATTACATAGCATTTCTTTAATTTGCTGCTATTCAAGAAAACCCTTAGAGCACTGCAGCGAGCAATGCCTCTCTTTTACATTTGCATTTTTTAATTTGCATTTTTTAATTTCCCAGACTACAGCTCCACACCTACACAGGCTTCCCCTGTGGGAGGGAAGAGAATATTTTTCAGTATGAATGATACTGTTTCTCTTCTCAAATGGCTGTAGTTATTAATTCCAGAGATTTACAAAAATCACTTTGCTACTGTATCACTTAAGTGTGGAGTTTTTTTCTAACTAACATCAGATGCCAATCTATTGCTCCACTGGTACCCATTTTAAATAGGGCAGCCGAGCAAAAAGTTCAGACTGCTCAAATGACTAGCTGCCGTTCTCAGCAGCCTGCTGTTGCATTCCTCGCATACCCCAAAATGCCACCGAGTTCAGGAGGAGTTTGGTGCTTTTAAAGGAAGAGTCGTTATGTCCGTAATATATCAAGCCCCCCATGGCACCCTAATGACGAGAATCTAGACCAGGTTACTCAGCACAGCACACCTTAGGATCTCCTATTCACTAAACAACAGGGACCAGTACAGCCGATACCTCTAAAACACGTACTAAACCCCACATTCTAAGAGATAGGGGATTTGCCTGTGATCCAGGTGATCAGCATTTTAAACCCTACTCAGCCTCACTTGGATGGGGACCTCAACCCAGATCTCTTCCATCTCGTAGGAGCGTCAGGCTCTTCCCAAGACAGAAAGGTTATGAGAGAAAGGTCCTGTAAACCAGTGGTTACATCCCTCATGTGGCAGATGACAAAGTTAGGACATCTCGTCAAGTAATTCTTTCAACCGCTGGTATTTCACTGGGTATGCAAATTGGAGCAGTATCACTGGAAGAGACTGAAAGAGCCCACAGCACTCAAAAAGCCTGGTGAGCAGAGCCCTTTCTGAGATATGGGAGACCCACATTTAATTCCGTATGCCAGATTTGGCAGAGGGACATTTAGCTTCCCATTTCCTAGACCATGCCCAGTTAACAGAAGAAAAAAGAAATGGTCTCTCCCTCACTCTGTTTTGGTAGGGAAGGGTCAACTCGTTTTGGGTACCTACCTTCAAGAGAAATTTCAGAGTCCCAGGTGATACCTGTGCACTCAGAGGCCAGACTGAAAGGCTGTCCTTCCCCAGGGCATCTCCCCCCGACTCACTCGCTAACTCCCCTTCAGTATGCTGGCTCCTGGGACTGTCATTTTTAAGTACCCAGCCTGCCTCCTGCTTCGCAGGCAGAGTCTGCTCCTAAGCTGGATTTCTGTATCTAACGCAGAGCCTTTGCTCTTAAAAGCCTGGGATGCTAAATTTGAGACGTGACATAAAGAGGGAAGGCAACGAGCAAAATTAGACCTGGAAAAGAGATGGCAACAGCAGGGCAATGGCTTTGTTCAGGAATTTTAGCCAAGTAGTAATGCCTGTCTGTTGGGGAGTGACTGTCTCCAGAATGACTCCATCCAGAGGCTGAGGCAACAAAACAAATTATTTATTTGACTTTCTCTATCCAGGACCTTGCAAAAGAAAATTTACAAACACAACGTGTCTTCCCAAGACTGAATGTTTGCTCACATAATAAGGTGGAAAAAAAAAAACCTTGGAAGACTTTATATAACAGCACCATCTCATGACACCTGCCATAACAATATTTTATTTGTCAGTCTTTTCTCATCCTATGTCTCTTGAAGCTTGACTAGGTTACTGCATCAAAGGGAAGGAGTAATAGTATCATTTCAGATAAAAGAAAGAATGAGAAGTATGCTGTACACAATCTGCCCATCATGTCACCTCACAGTTACATTAACAAACAGGCAACACATCTACAAAAAACACGCAGCCATATAATGTGGCAATCCATGTAAACTGGAGCTTCTTCTCAGGTGTGGTAAAAAATGCTCCATTTTTATATGGTACCTATAATTCTAAATGCTTTACACAGATTAATTAACGTACCATACTTTATGCACATTAATATACTGAGGCAGAAGAATACCAAATAAATGACAAAGCACAAAACTGAATAGCCACAGGAACTGGCAGAGCCATAAACCACACAGAACTCCTGGATTCCAGAATTAAGAAAAAACAGACCTATTCTAATGCAACTATTTCCTTTCCCCTTCTTAAAGTATGTGTTTCAGGCAGCAAGTTCTGCTGTGCACGGCACTGAGCACATCATCAGCTCTTCGCCAGTACCGAACTGAGTAAATAATATTAACTATACTCCCACTACCATGTCCCAAACCACTAAATCTATAGAAATTTTAAACCTTCATATTTAGCTGACTTTGGTAAAGATAATTCTGAAAGCTGCACTATCTTGGTACCACTAATTAATATATACTACTACTAATAATAATAATAATGACTAATAATGCTGCTCTAATAAGGATTTAATCCTACAGATCATTTCTGTGAAAGCACTTTGATAATAATGATTATTT
Organism: Fregata magnificens; assembly: GCA_013389945.1. Lineage (NCBI taxonomy): Eukaryota > Metazoa > Chordata > Aves > Suliformes > Fregatidae > Fregata > Fregata magnificens. Next base: position 42,090 of record WAAD01033067.1, on the reverse strand, counting down.
ACTCTTACAGTGCATTTTTCATGCTAGCAACTTCAAGTACCATGATGATTAATACAGCTAAAGAAATTGAGAGATACATAAAATAACAAGCTTATGAGACTGCCAATGTGCCGATCTTATTAAGTAAACATTAACAAAAAACAAAGCTGTAAAGGAGATTCTCTTGGGAGAGGGGAAAAATAAAAAAATAAACAAAAAAACCCTTGAGGCTGTGTCAGCAGGATTGAATTGACCTGTGTATCAATGTCATTTCTATTGTCACTCTAGCAAACAAAATAAAATAATAAATAGCACTTAGTGAACTGTGGACTAGGTTGTCAGCTGGTATAAATAGATGCATTGGCATTAACCTAAAGCAGCTGTGCATCTGGCCCTACAATTTCAAAGGGCTGCATAAATGTAAGAAAATACCTAATATGTCTTGTCCATGATGACTTCAATGCACGGCAGAGGAAGGATACGTACTGTGAATGTTCACATACGCTGGTGATAGTTGATATATCTATGTGAGCTACTTAGCTGGATTAGGCACACTGAGATCTGCTAGGGGCTTTTTTGTCTGCAGTGCCTAGGATTTAAGTTCAGTAGAGGTGCCTCTTGCCTTCCTCCTCTCATCTTCCCACTTCTGCAGGTTAAACCCAAGGCTTTGGTATGACCCAAGTTAGATTTCCATTGATATTCACAGCGGGCCAATAGAAAGAATTCACCTGGTTCAAAAAAATCCCCCATAAGGGATCAGTTTAGCCTACAAAGCATTGCACAGACAGCATTTTGCCAAAATAGCTTAGAAAGGAAATCACCTGGGCTGGCACAATTTACAGCAGCAAAAGAAATCTTATTCAGGATGGCTTATGTAAGTAGAGAAGCCTGGTTAGCAATACAAGCAGTTCTTATACACAGAACTTGATCCTTCTCAAGAAGCTTTTACTGGTTTGACTTCCCTGGTAAAATCTTGGTAGCACAGGCCAACCTTAAGAGATATATTCAACAGTAAAGACCTCTTCTGGAAGCAGACATTACTAGGCGGTGAGTAACTTTCTACTTAAAAGAGTCCCCTGACTTTGTTCCTGTCCAGCACAGATCACTCCGCAATGTGAAAATCACTAGCAATGTGAAACCAGAAAGAAGTGGATTACGGGATACACAGGAGAGGAGAGAAGTCCCCAGGTGGAGGTTTACTGAGACATCAGATATAAATGGAAATCATCCACCGTGACTTGTTCATGGACTCCACAGCAATGTCCACGTGCTTGCGTCAGGAAAGAGGAGAAGGAAGCATTGGGTTTTGTGAGGAGTGACATGGGGGTATCCAAGACTGAGGTGTGAGACAGGGGGAGAGGAATGAGTCTGGAAGAAAAGCTGAAGGAACTTATTGCAGGGGAATTCTGCAGTTCTTCCTCGTCATAATCATATTTACTTAGGCAGTTTAGGAAATGATTGCACAGAGAAAGGTGTAAAAGAACAAAAAAAGATGCCAGGTAAACAGAAGCCCTCTGATGAAACAGCAGCCCAGCCCATGGTCAGAGAAACTACATGACAGTAAGAAATAGCTGGCGTGTTTTGAATACACGCTATATAAACACTGTCTGAGGTTCTTGGAAGTACTGAATGGAACCAACTATCTCTTTGTTAAGGGGATGAACAATATTTCATTCCAAATAAATATCAAGAGTAGCCTCCAGCAACAGAAAGCAAATCTGAATAGGAAGAGATCTTAGCAGATCTAATACAGGCTTTCTACGCTACCGGTCGATCCATCTCCAAACTAATTTGTGAACAAAGAGAACAAAGGGCTGGATGTTTCTCTGGGGACAGTCATATTTTCTAACTCAAGAGTAAATTATGTTGAATGAGAATACAAAGTCATAAAATATAATCAGGCTATTAGCTAGGTAAGAATTGAGGGGAAGATACAGTGTTCCACAACGAATTCCTAGTGTTACGTATGATAAGTAGAGACAATAGAAATCAGTGGGAAAATTTGGCATGCAGTGATTTCCTTCCCTGGGCCTCCTGCAATTTGCAGAACTCTGCAGAATTTCTTGGGCTGCTTGGTCAGCTTTCTCTTCAGCTGACGTATACTTGGATTTCAATGCTAACTACCACTGCTACAAAAGGAGGGTAGTTATAAAAGGTTGATTTGCAAAAATATTTATAAGTTCTGTAGCTTTCTATTTTTAGGTGTTCAATTTAAGGCTTCTGGTGGCTGCAGACATCTGTCTTGTCAGACATTTCTCCGTGGTGCTAACAGAAGTGAAGCTGAACTGAAGACTTAGATTCATCATGAAGTGGGAACTGGGACTTTGATTCTAGAGAAAATAGAACCCAGAGGAGAATCATAAACACACACATTTTCTTTGCATATAGATGTTTCTATTATTCCTCAGATTATCAAATAAATCTTGAAATAATCACATGAACCAATTTGTGCAGCAATGGAAATAAATAGGAGTTTTGTTAGGGACTTCCAGCGGGATCAAGAGAGAGCCTGGCTGTAGTCAGTAAGGACTCTCAGGACACCAGCAAGCTTGTCTGTTTGTTGGACTCAGTTGTTGCTGTTCAGCCTGAGTGAACTTCTGAGGCTTGTGTTCCCTTTCACTTCGCCCGTGTTTCAACAATATATAGCCTACTATCCACGCTTAACCATATGCTCTTGGTTAATCGTCCCCTATTCAGTGCGTCAATGCACTCTCTCTCCTCCTTCTTTCTCATTTCAATATATACCAGCACATCATCTGAAGTAAAATTAAAGCTATCAGAAGCCCATTCGCTCAATGTTTGTGCTAGGAGACCAAAGCCCCAGACTTGAAAGGGAAACTTTTTCCTCGACGGGTTATCCCAAATAACATTTTCACAAAGGCTGGAGAGTATATCGTGCACAAAGCAGAGATCACGCAAGACTTCTCCTGGAGTCTCACTGATACCATATTTGAACAACAGACTGAAATCCAAAAGAGGGAGGAAAACAGGTCAGTGGGATGATCAGCATGCAACATGTAATAGGTGTGTGGTGCGTTAGTTATGAAAATTCTGATAGCTAGGAGAAGGCTTTATAACAGCAGAGTCTAAATATGTGATTATTCAGGCTATGAAGAATAGGCGGTGCTGGGAAGTTCTGGATTACACAGAAACGATATTAAAGAATAGCAACTAGTGATGCTTTTCAGAAAAATCACCCTGCTTAAGGGAAAGCAGGTATGAGAGATTCAGATTTTTAACACAAGTCTTGTTCAGTCAACTCACAAAAAATAAAGCAGTTGGCCAAATTACAGTTTGTACGTGCTGGCACTGCCCACAGGATCAGGGAATGAATTTTCAGCAACAGGTATACCCTGACTGAAAACACCAGTGCAGAGCTAATTCGTGGGTTAGAATTTGGAATCCTTAACAGGGTGAAACAAAGGTTGTGAGGGACTACAGGCAGGCCTGTTTCACAAGGTAAGCAGTGTGCTTCTGCCATCAGCAAGGTGCAGGGCAGCCCAGGATTGTGTGGAAGACAAAAATAAGCTCAAGAATGAGCTGGTAAAAACTGTGAGAACAGCTTCTTGTCTTGGATCCAACCCCATGGTTGATTTTGATCAATTTGATTTGCATGCTGCAGCTTCTGTTAAACAGAAAATCCATCACAGAATATAAAATATCATTTTGTTTGTTCTTAAGGTTTCCACTTTTCCTTTTCCACAAGGTTCAAAACAATCTTTTGCTCATACTATTTTGCTCATACCATACTTGAAAGCACTAAAAAGTGAACCGTTTGTTTATCCTCAGGGCAGGTACTCTGTAGATTATCACAGTCAAGCTTTGTCGTTCTGCATTACAAAGTCTTCAACCTTGACCTAAGAGTACAATTCTTTCCCATTTCCCCACCCCCCTCAAAAGAAGAGAAGATAAAGGGAAGACAGAGAAATAATTCTTTATTCTAAGCTGGTGCTGTGTCTTGCTTTAGCAAAGCCTTTGCCATACAGACACATACAAGTTTTCTAGTTTCCTGCACTTGACTGTTACTCAATACTGAAGCGACTCTGGTGTTGAAATCACTGCCTTAGTACAGTAGAAAATTAGAAGCGTAGACTCTCTTGGGGAATTCAGCAGTGTTAATTGCATGACTTGGCAATACTCAGGGGAAACCTTCCAGGTGACATGTAAGGAAATAACACACATATATCTCACTTTAATATGAAGCGAACCAGAGCGCTCATCTCCCTGCACAATCTGTTGACAACTTTACCCTTACATTGAATGATGACACACAGGTGGAATTACCTTGTTCCATTAAGGATCTTTAGAAAAACATATATAACAGCAAAAGCCTGCAAAGACGTTCTTCTCCCAGACAAATATTGTACAAATCCTAAATTCTGGAGTTATTTCAAAAGAATAAATCTCTAAAAGATACAAAATGTTTTCTATTTATTGGTGTGTAGGGAAAAGTAATACAGTAAATTACTGCTCCAGTCACCTGCCCTGGTATGATTTGGGATACAAGGTAAAAATGCACACTGCAGCTCAAAACAGGAGGTGCAAAGGTGACTTTTGAAATCCCCTGATCCCAAGCTAATTGCTAGACAGTCCCCAAGCATAAGTTAAAGCAGCCTTCAGCATCAGCATCTAAACATGCCTTTTGTTCCAGTCCAAAGCCCATTAGGAACCATGCCCTAATACCACAGGAGTATTCTCTGGGAAAAGAATTAATAGGTTCCAGAGCCACTTGCTTCATCAGCCTGGAGAAAGCCTTATTTAACTCTTTGCATAACTTCAGTCCTGATAGTTTTGACCACCTCCTGTGAGAACGCACCATACTGCTGTTATTCACAATTTATCAACCTTTCTAGAATATCTAGTTAAAATATCCTCCTGACAATCAATGAGTGGCTCTTGCGATATCTGAGTCTGTGAAAGTTTCTGCTTTTCTGTTCCTCTGCAGAAATTTAAAAGCTATAAACATCCATTATTACCAGGAGGTGGTCTGTAGACCTCAAACTGCATTCAGTAATCTTAGAAAAATTTTCTCAGGCCCAGATGGACACTGCCTTGAAACTTCTGACTAGGTTGGTTAAATGGCTAAAGCATAGATATATCCCAGATGCTATCATGGATGTTTGTCTTGACTAGTCATTAAGCTTTGATATGCATAGATACTTGGCATCAAATTACATTTTCTTAAAATTGTTACCAGTGGAAATTTGATATTTATGGAAAACCTTTTTCTTATAAATGCTGCAATGTGGCAATTATCAGTACATGGGGCCACCAGGGCTACACAGAAGATTCACATAGGAAAAAGCAAGATATTTATTTATCATGAAGGACAAAAATATCTCCCTGCTTTTCCTGCAGTATCAGAATGGCAGACAGAAGCAATGGGTTTGATTCTGATCACATGAGGTCACAGCTTGCAGGAATGAGTACATGGGTGTAAAAATGACATAGGGGTAAAAGCAGTCTGCAACAGATCTTGTTCTAAAACAAGACTTTTGTTGATCCTTGGATTCTCAAAGGAGTCAAAAATAGTTGGAAACTCCATTCCTACAAAATGTAGATGTTAGGTGTTTCATGCTTGTAGGTTCCTTTGATAAAACCTGTGTTTTGTCCTAGTTGCAATAAAAAACCCACTCCAACCCTCTCTCTGCTTATACTTTGACTATTCCATGTCCTTCTTCAGGAGGAACAATAGTGCAGCACCACACAATCAGGTGGCTGGCAGCTGGGCACCACTGGGCTCAATATTCAAATCCAGATATTATAAGTGAAACGAGAGAAACTGTGTCAAGGAAATCTCCATCATCGGTACCCCGTAACTTAAAATCAGAGGCCCCAAGTGTGTTACTTTTGAATTCTTGCAGGCTTACAGGCCCCCAAAATAAATCACCTCTGTCAATTGTGAAACACCCTAGAGCATATATTGGAAACATTCACTATCTTTTAAAAGTGACAGATTAAAATCTCTAGTAACAAAGTTTTGCTCCTTTCCTTAAGCAATCCGTAAACAATTCTACTCACACATGCAGTGAAGGATTTGGTATTCTTCTGAAAATCTTCCAGCAAGCCACACCAGCCTGCTTCAAACTGAGTCTGATGTTGCATTTATTTTTGGCTGGTACAAGTAAGTATACTGTATCAGAGATACTTCAGTGCATGTCCAAAATTAAGATCCAGCTGCAAACCTGTATATTTTTTATGCTAAGAAATCCTAAGTTTGGCATGCAGAAGAGCTCTGCTGGAGGGGATCAGGGAAGACTGGTACTTGGGTACAGTAACTCAGCCACACAATCCAGTTTCTGCTGACTCTTCCACTGATGCATCCAATGTTTTGTCTCAAATGTTATCAACGTGCCAAGGCAGCATTGGGGACACAGAATCAGGAGTACAACGAAGGCAACTGTAATGTCTCACTAAGCGATTTACAGAATGATAGTATATAGCTGTCTCCAAAAAATTGGAAATCTGTTTAGATAGAGCTGCGTCTTTGCGCGGGTAAGTGGAGTCCTCTGCGTTGAAGTGAGTGAAAGGTCCTTCCTGACCGCAGACAGCGTATGAGACCATTCCCAGACACTGCTTGAGACAAAAGTTCCAATTATTTCTAGTGCTCTCTGCAGAAAACACCTAAGAAAAATCCTCAGTAGCTGTGGCGGCCACAGGCTCCACGGTCAGCTCACAGCAGCGCCTGGCACAGCAATGTGTGCATTGACCTCACCCGAGACAACAAACATGGCTCATGCCTGTGGTACTGGCCCAGCACCAAGCTGCTAAAAGAACGAAAAAACTGTGGAAAGAACGAATCTGAGGGAAATTATTCTTCAGTACGATTTCAGTTGAACGAAAATATTTCTCAAACTGGGCAAACACTAACTTCAGATCAGGAGTTGAAGACACCATGATTAATTCTGTCTTTCTGAATTTGCAAACAACTGCTCCAGCAAGTACAAATGACTGTCTTATTTGTAACGGACTAACTCTGAAACCTAATGATGGCAGTTAAAAAAAAAACCAAACCCAAAAAGTTTAGTATGTCATTATCTGATAGCACTAGCAAAAATATTTAGCTCATATGTCTACCCATAAATTCCATACAGTCTCCCTCCACATGTGCCATAGACCTCAACTGTGTTCTTCACTGACTTTGTACACGACATTTTGTATGACACAGTTATGCATTTTTGACCCCAAAACCAGTGGGATTTGCAGTACAACACTGCAGATGGAAAATGGGGAGGGCAGACAAGACACTATGAGGTACACTGAATATCATATCAGAAGTAAAAACATGGTGGTCTCTGCTCTGACTACATTATTCATTTTCATATTTAATGCATAAAAAACAACTTCTAATTTCCATAAGGTTTCCAGCCTCTTGCAAAATACAGCCCCGGAATCTTGACATCCTCCTGCAAAATTCTGGTTAAGCCAGGTACTTAAAAGTAAAAACGCTAATTCTGAAGGCAAAGCCCAAAGCCCTGATTACATACTATCTTTGATGTTTAAGGCTACTGTGAACAATTTTGGACAACGGTTTTGAAAAAGGCTGTCTTTTCTTCAAACATGTTTTGAAAAGGGCCAAATTCTGACCGATATGTAACACTAATGTCTATCAGAAGCAATCTCCTTGAAGTTAACAGAGATCAGATTCCAGGCTCGTAAGCTTTTGCACACTGAATTTAACTATCTGTCATGCCTGCGAGGTTACAGCACAGACCTAGAAGAGGGTATGGTGCAAGATCAATGTTAAGGAAAGAGTTTCATTTAAAAGACCATCTTTTCCCATCAGACATGATAGGAGATTTATTATTCCAATATTATTGTTGAAACTAGAAGAGAGAGAAAAAATAAACAGGAACATATATTTTCTTTTTATGACTGTGAACAACATTTCATACTGTAAACATATCTTGGTCTATAATGTTTACCCAGTAAAAAAAATAATTTCAATACAGTCCTTATTGCTAGCTTGGCAGAGCCTCCCCAGAACATTGTGTTAATGATTAATATGAAGTCAGTGGAATTCCACAGTTGCTGAGAGTCTTGTGCCCAAGAATGAACTGCATTGCTAAATCAGCAAAGACAGTTGTCAAGGTAACCTCTATGTAATCTATTTAACTGGCTCCCAAAACACCAATCAAGGTCAGATAACGCACTCAAGCACCATATGAACACACTCATACGGCATAAAGCTTTGTATCAAGACAGCAGGGAGGAAAAAACCTCATTAGGAAGTAGGGGGAAAAAAAATAAATTCAGTTTTGAGAAGTGTTAATTGGGATTGCAGTTAGCTTTGTGGGGAAAGCATGCCGCTCGTCTGAATATGTTTTTATCTGTAGTAGAAGTAATTTCACTCTAGTTCGGATTGAATGGAAATATCCTTCTACTAGTGTTAAAAAAAAAATAAAAGCCACCCAAAAAGTAAAACCAGCCATGGATAAATAATTAATTTCATTTATTGTTTTATTCATGCAAGACTGGCATCTACATTCTGATACAGAGTTCTCATTTTGTTTTGCTCTGCAATAGATTTTTGTGTTACTTAACAACAAACGAAATGCCAGCAGCATCTCAGGGCTGGTGATACCACTCCCCACACAAGCACAGTTCCACAGGTCCTGCTCCCCTGCTGCCTCTCCCCTCCTGTGGAAACTTTCCAGTCGTTTCTGGAAAAGAGAATGATCTATTTGGAGTTACAATCTGATGGGTAGCTTGAATTTTAAGTTGTATGGCAAGTATTATTTACTTTCTGTGCATTCACATCTCCAAAGCCATAACAAGGGCTGGCAAGAGTCACTGGGGTCTGAACTGATTTTTATTCCAACAATTGCTGTGCATACAAATCAACATCCTTTCCTGGATATTTACTGCTTTGCTCATCCTGGAAGCAAAGACAACTAAGCATTATGAGAATTAAAAAGGTTGCCTGTTTCCCTTGGAGCCTCCATGCCCTTGTCCTCTGCTGGAAAGCTACAGTACCCTGTAACTTCTTACAACCTCTGCTCGTCAATGAATCTCAACAAATATCCCTATGCCGCTTACAGTAAAAGTACATACCAAGGGAGCTATTTCCTTCCTTCAGTTATACAATGTCAGTGGCATGGAGCTGTGCTAAATCAGGACACTGCTCCTGTTCCACAAAGATGCCAAAAGGTCTTGCTGTAGAAATGAAGAGCTAAAAATAACAGCTCCAAAATTGCGGAAGGCAATCATAGTAAAGACTATATAAACATCTGTGTGTTTAAACAATACTTTTGGCCAATGCCATCCATATAAAAAAAAAAACAAAATTCTTCTTTAAATGCAAAATGGCTTCATACATCATACTTTAATGAAAGAAGAGATGCAATTCTGAGAGCTGAGATTCACTAGCAACTCTGCTTAAGTTGTAGACATTTAGCATTTCTCAGGGTTTCCTCCTTTGTAACAGTGTGTGAGATCCGTACGCCTGTCTGGGATCAGTGCAGGAACCAAGGGCTATAAAATCATGTACTAGTTTAGGAAACAAGGAAGACAACTGCACATTCTAGTCATCCCCAGTGTGGGAGGGTGCGATGATGCCACAAGCTGCTGCTTATCATGTTGCTGCTGAAGGCAACCACGTAGGCAGAACCCACAGCCTTCACAGAATTACCCCAAGGCCTGCTCTGGATCCACTGAGGCCCAGAATAACAAAGCTGCTAAAGTGCCTCCAACCTGCTTGAGAAAGTCAAGCTTCAGGAAAAGACAAACCGTGTTGCATGGCTTGGAGATCCAGCACAGCATCTCACCTTACAGCTGTAGGGCAGATGTGCTCCATGGCGCACCCACAGACACCACACATCATGGTTGTGTTCCAACATGTCTTCTTGAGTTTCCGTCTTGGGGAAACAAGACAACAGGCTGGGTAGGACCTAAATCTTGTCCGGATGTGGACTCGGGGTAGATGCAGTGTGAACAACTCAATATGAACAACTTCAAGATCCAAATATTATTCATGTCATTATTCTGTAAAATAACCATCACCATAAAACCTGAACACATTACCGATATTCAGGAATTAATCTTCACCACAGACCTGTTAGGTACAAAAAGCTACGGGCTCCATTTTGAGATCAAGAAGCTGAAGAGGAGGCAGACTAAGTGGCTTGCTCAAGGTCAAACAGGATGCACGTGGCAGTCACGGATGGACGCCGAGAACCCCCCAAAACCCAGCCCAGCTGAAGCACCATGGTCTCTATCTTTAATAGAGCCACTTGAGAGCTCTGAGCACCCACAAAACCTATTGATTTCAGATTTCACTGAGAGGTAAGAGCACTTGGCACTTGTCAGGTGTGTTAGCATAAAAGGAAGGAGCTTGTATATCTTTTCAAGCTCTAGAGACTGTGGCTGCTTTCAACAAGAAATTAGCAGCTTGTCTCTGGGTTTTGACATGTCAGACACAGAGGGGAGGACTGACAGCTAATGGAGCTCTGAGACAATTACAGTAACTCTCCCATGATGAACTGAAATCCACCCCTGCATCGCTGGGCGCCAGTATAATGAAAGTTGGACTATCCATAGCATATTCCCTTTTGTGCCACTACAAACACTGATCTGACAGTGGAGATAAAGAGGAAAGAGTATGAAAATTGAAGGAACACTCATTTCTAAGAGAGACTAGGTCAGAAGATGCTGCATACAGTCAATCAATGTAAGAGTCTTTCTTGTCCCAGCAAATATGTGATAAGCCAAGTTTCAAACCAAACAGGACTGTAAATATAAATATTTATTGCAGTGCTTGAAGTAACCTGATATTTCAGATCTCAGGAGGTGGTTCTGGATTCACAGTGACTTGGGCTTTTACATGCCTTTGAATGTGCACCTAGGTTACTTTTGAGATAATTTGGTTGCATGAACAGAATGCATTTCATTTCAATCAATACCCTGTATATACAGCTACAGTACACTGTACCTTTTATTTTTGTGTGTATAGCCTGTCTGTTTTCTTTATTAATTCCAATTAGAATTGTAAACATGGTCTGTACCCAAACCACTCCTCTTTGCACCCATGAAATTGTTCTTATATTTCTCGGAAGTTTAATGCAGGCATAGACAGCAGGTAACATCAGTTGCTCTGTGAGGGTGTAGCACAGCCAGTGTAGGCAATGCTGGCAGGAGATACCACTCACTTCCTACTCAGAGACAGGATAATATAGTTCTTGTGGATGGCCAAATATAAATATACATATGGAAGATAAAGCAGGTTGGTCCTACTATCTAGGCACAAAAGTAATTTTAAAAATCATGAGTAAATGTATATGAAACCATCACACTTCCTGCACCATCTCTATTCTGCAAGTTATTACAGTAAAATCATGGTTACAATCATTTCAGTCAGCACTCCCTTTATGGAAGTAATTTCTGGAGGTCACAACCTGAAAGCATATTTATATGTGAGGGAAAATATCATGCTTGCAGGTTTTTGAGACTTAAAAAAAACAAACCAAAAACCAAAACCCAAAAACAAAACCCAAAAAACCCCACAACAACAACACAACCTATCTTGAACAATACTATTTGTTTACTTTAATAAAGTTTTTAAAAGGGGTTTCTGATTTTTTTGCTATGAACTTTTAAAAATTAAATTTCAAGGCTTAGTTTTCTTATTCCTAATGCCAACCAAATACAATGGAAAACACTGAAGTAGTTCAAAATTGCAGGTGTTTTTTTTGTGTGTGTCTCTCGCTCACCCACACGTGCATACACTTCAATGTACTGTTAGAGCTGCACTCAAAGACCTCGAAATCTGGAGGGGAAGGGATCCCTACAGACTTGGCCCCCATACATGGCATCAGGATTGTCACTGTAGATTCTTGTACCTCCAAAGGAGCATGAACTAATCCATGCACTAAGACAGGATTTACAAGATGGACTGTAACAGCTCCTAAGATAGCTGTTACTGTCTCTGTGTTGTTAATGTGTTTGCAAGATTAGTATTAATTACCCAATAAGGGATATATGTGTTTGAGAGCTTGTAATAAGTCCTTACTTAATATTAGGTAAATAGCATGCAAATGAAAGAACGCACTGTATAAGCAACAAAGTGTTTAATTATTTGTATGTATTTTAAGGGTCTATAATAAATAAACCTGTCTTTGCAGGATCTATTATAGGTATATATTTATATATCTCTCTACGAATAGTGATTCTAGAAAGGATATGTTCGATACAGACACTCAAGGTTAAATAAACAACGCAAAGGTGATAGGAACTAATGATTGCCAATCCACTCAAACTTAGATACCTTTGATTCATGCTGTTTATCCTTAATATAAAAAATGGCGAGTGCCTGCCTGCCCACCCCTCCCTCCCTCCCGACTTTACAGTTCCTGTCTCTTCCTGGTTTAGTATCATATTCTGAACCTTCTTTAAACACCTTGCTTGATATGTGATAATTTGAACATTTTTCTCAAGTAAAGAAGGGAGAAAAAAAACCCCTGAAAGAATAAATCCAGTGTAAAGTAGCGTCATTTCACTGAAAGCCACCAAGCAATCCTGACTTTTAACCGCTGGGACCCCAGCTAGAGACTCTGACCCCCCGGCCAGGTACCTGATAAACTGCCAATCCACCAACCAGCAGGAGAAAGCTGCTTTTCCTCCTACCATTTACCATGTTCCCCAAGTACTTTTAAAGTAGCAGGAGGAGGCGGGGGTAAGAGATGGAGCAGATCGTGCCAGGCTTTGCTAAGCCCTTGGTAGCGCTGGCGCGGGACAGCAGTGCTGCTCGGCGCGGGTCTGCAGCCTGGCACGGGCGCAGCGCTGCTGCGAGCGCCTGCGGTGTGTGACTAATCAGCCCTCGCAAGGCTCACGCTTGTTTATTCCACTTAGATTCTTCTGGTTCATATCAAAACACAACAGCCAGTTACACTAATTCATCTTCATTTTCTGAAGTAAAAAAAAGCAACATGGCAACTCGGGCAAATGTTTAGATAAAAATGCTCGGTTTATCTCTTGATACCTCTGTGACTGAATTTTCCTTCAAGAATAACAGATGGCTTAACTGTACCAGGTAAAGACTTTGCATGAGTCGGTGACAAAAAAAGGGTTGTACAGGTGGGGTTTTTTGTAACATAAATCTCCCCCAAACCCACCCCTGTAAACAGTAAGAAGAACACGCAGGGCTTTTTAATTGCACATTAAACTCAGAAGTCCCATTACATTCACAGTACAGTACCCAGTTAATATATCCTTTGGGTTTTTTTTTTTTCCTTTGTCCCACCCACAGAGATGTTACAAATTGGATTTAAATTAAATTTCATTCTAAACACATACATTCAATCATAACAAAACAGTGACAAATTAGCTTATTCCATTTAAACTCATTGTATGCTCAGCCTGAGTACCTCCTGCTCCAACCCAGGGCCTATTTCCCAAAGGTCGGGTATTTAAAGAACTGACGCACAAATTTGTATGTAGCTACTAACAGGGGAATTGGTTTGATGGATACATGAAATATCAGACTGAACTGCAGTGTGTGTTTTAAAGTGTGAATATGGAAAAGGTTTGTTTTTATTATTGCATGAGTAAAGGGGTATAAACAGATATGTGCAGAGTGGTGCCTAGGTAGGTACAGCTGCTGTAGAAAAGCCTACATTTTTTTTTTTTTCCTCTTTCTTAAATATCATCTGATATAAAAAGAAACCTGACTGGTAACTTCCCTTTTAGCGTAGTCTGTTACGTATCTATTGAAACCCCATTCCCCGTTAGTTACCTTTACTGTTCAGGGATAACATGTAATGAGATTTTCTTGTTTGTTTTTTTTTCCCATCACAGCTGGGCCCTTGCTAGTTTTAGCATTTAAAGGAAGCCAGAATGGGTCAGGTGTGGAGAGAACAGAGCGAATTTGATACCACTCCTGAGAGAACTTGGATAGTTTCCAAATCAATCTGTCTCAGGGGGTGGAGGGGGGGCAGAAAAGCAACAGGCATGAAAAAAGATCCCGAGTGTTACCATGGCTAAACATCAACTGTGGCTAGATCAAACACTTCTGAAGCAAAGGATATTGAAACTGTTATTTGTAAAGGAAAAAAGCCATCATTTCAAAATTACAGTGGAATGTGTTTAGAAAATAAACATTCTCAGTTTGCCCTAAAATTTGTTACCAGTAAACAAACTCACTTGTTTTACCACATTTATGCAGTCTTTCTGCATTGTGGATATTTTAGAGATAATTCAGGACTCATTGTTGTAACAAATATCCAAAACTAGTGGGGATGTGGTGTCCCTACATGGGGATGTGCTTTAGCTATCTGCTGGCCTAGGGTAGTTAATCACAACTGCTAACAAACAGAAAAAAAGAAACAATTAAAAATCTAATTGGTTTGAAGCTTTAAATCCCATCCCAGCATGCACACTCATTCCTCTATATACTGCCCAAATCCCAACAAACCCTATTCCCTTCTCTCCGTGGGCCACGCAATGGCAGCTACAGCCATGCACAAACTTGCAGCTTCCACAACCCAGGCTCCAAGTTTAACTCTGGATTTAATCCTGCAAGATACCCAGCTGTCATGACCTTCCCTGAAGATGCTAACAGCCTCACAAGAAGGGCTCAGCACCTCATTGAATTGGCTATGAAGGAACATTTCTCTCCCTCTTGGCATTAAAATGCTAAAGTCACGGCCAACAGGATCAGTTAGCAGTCTTTCCTAACACATGTGTGTTTTTTCACTGGGTCAGGAGTAGACTTGGGTCTACTGGTGAATTCCTTCACCAGCTCACCTGTCCCTCAGCAAATGATGAGCAGAAATTGAAGAATGCAAAGAAGTCAGAAGTCTATAAGATGCAGTTCATTGTATACACTTTTGCTGATCAAAGCTTTCACATTCCATCATCACATGAAAACCAAAGGACCAACTTTTCCCAATTTTTCCTAACTTTTCATTCTGCAGCTTCAGTTGGATGTAAACCAATGGGTATCAGCTGAGAATCTAGTCCCCAAACTCCTCTCTGACATCCACTAGATGCAGAATAAATCCTTAAGCCAGGGCTTTGCAGTAATTAACAGCTGAATTTGTTCCCCAGGTGCCAATGGATCTGCCTGCTGTGAAGTTCTTTTGTACCTTTGCAGCTGTACCAGACTCACTGCCCAGGTGTAACAACTCCTGGCACTAGTAGTCTTTCCTTTTTCAAACTAAGAAGAGCTACAGAAGTGCAGATTACTTCTTCACCATTACCTGTTCACAGCTACAGTATCTCAAAGCACATTCCCTGTTCTGCACAACACCTATCGAGTGGTGTTAGAGGCTGGACCATCTGCACGAAAAATACTTCCACATTATTGCACCCTATAAATCAAATACAGCTGTAGGAAAGCGGGTGGTCATAAAGTAACAGAAAAATCAGACGTATAGTGCACGTATATTGGACTAGATCCACTCGTCATGTTGCCCAGGGGTTGAATGCAGACAACAGGACAATTTATTTGGGTTGCCTGTGGCTGACAGGTAACAAGTGTGCATGGGGCGCTGGGAGAGCACGCACGAGTTCTGGATAACAAGGCTTGCATGTTCTGACTGGTCTGACAGGGAAATACCTTCCCTCAGTCCTCACTGCTGCTTACCTGCCAGGGTCCCAGAAAAACCCACAGAAGAAGGATACCTAGGAGAAGGAACACTTATGTTGGGGAAGTGAGAAGTGGGGCACCTGGGGTAGATAACTATGCGAGGTAGGCAAGCAATTGCAGCCAGCGACGAGGGGGAAGGGATGTCTCAAAGAGGTAAAGGAATTGATGTGGGGTGGGAATTGCAAGTGGGGAGAAAGGGACTCAAGTGGAAAAAAGGAAAGGTTGATCCTAGCGTTGATAAGCTGGAGTCTTCGATAGCCCATCCACTGTTTGAGGCCAGGTGTGCTAGAGAAACATCAGGCTCAGTGGGAACTCTGCCTGAGCGAGGATCTCAAGCTCAGACCTGTAGGAAGGAATCTGTGCAAACAGTTTTTTTTAGTTGGTTGGGTTTTTGTTTTTTGGTTTGTTTTTTTGGGGGTTTTTTGGGGTTTTTTTGAGGGGGGGAGGTTGTTTGTTTTGTTTTTTAATCAGGGAGCTTGAGCACCACCAGCAAGATAAGGACAAGAGCCAGTGCTACTTCCTCTGGGGTAGGAGAATGGTAAATCTCTTATTAGGAGAAATGACCTTTCAGAAGTTAATGGCTGTTGCAGAAACTATTAATATATTATTCTTCTTTGGGTTTCCCTCAAGGTGTGAAATACAAACCATAACAGTTTTTCCAAGCAGCTGCCTGACTCTACTGTCAGGGAGCGGCACGAGCAGGGCTGCTCGCCGAGGGCCGGCCAGCCAGGAGCCGTGAGATCACAGCACAGGCTGGGTGCTGAGCACCAGGGCGCAGTCCTGCAGCACCAGAGCCCAGCGAGCAGAGCAGGGCAGCGACAGCAACAGGTTCTGGCAACTGCCCAGTGAGCCACAGATGAACGGTAGGTTACATGCCGAGTCCAAGGTCAACTGAGGAGATCCAAGTGACAATTCAGGAGCAGGGCTGAGGCCATGCACACCTACATCTCAGCTCTGGCAGGGACTGAAGCCCCAGCGCTGAGCTGCAGTGGGGTTCCAGGGCCGTGGGCAGGGGTGTCGGGGAGGCTGGGCAGGGCCATCGAGGACTGTTAGCGTGCTTGAGGCCCTGACAACTATCGAGGGTGTTGGGCCCCTATCTGTCAAATCTACTAAGAGACACATGTGTGGTAGCAATGCCAACAGCACGTCATATCCTAACACTGAAAGACGGGCTTAATCCAGCAAAGCTTAACTGGCACAAGTGACCCTTATTGCAAACCACAGGAGCTGCTCCGGTAAGCACAGGTTACACTGGCAAGAGCCGGTGAGATCTGGCCTCTCTTGATTCTGAGGTCAGATTCATGCATATTTTAATTAAAGGACAGAAAAGGAAGCAGAATGGTATGAGTTAAAAACTACTGCCAGCAAAAGCCTCATCTTTTAAATATTCTTTAAGACTACTTAAGTATTCCTGCCCCAAGGAGGTAAATGAGATTATTCATACAAGTAAAAACTACTCACACAAGCTATGGTTTGCAAGACAGTTTACCAATTATGGAGACAGATTTCTGCAAAGTCTTATAAAATACACAGGACCATTCAGCTCCATATTTTTACTCTCAAAATAGTAATAATAATAAAAAAAAATCACTGACTATCCAAAACTGTAAATTGGAGCGAAGAAAGAGAAAACTGCAACAATAATGCCCCTGCCAATGCTGCTGATCTAAAAATTAGTTTCCTTTCAAAAATCCTATATTCACTCTTTACTTCCAGTTTTTAGAGCATGATGTTAAATAAAAAGAGACCCTTCAAACAAGCACCAGGAGTTGCTCAGACACACAAAAACGTGTCTGATTACAAAACTGCTTACAATGTTAATGATAAAAAACCCTTCCTGTTTGTCATGGCCACAAAAACCACCCTGTTTTTGGAAAGGATAAGGTCCTTTATGATGTCGATAAAGCACTCCTCTTGGAGAAACATAGGGTACCATCAATCAACAACATTTGTCTTTGGCTTCTTTTGTTGACATCCCAATATTACAACAGCAAATCATAATCCTAGCAAAGTAAATAGGCTCTGGGGAGAAGCAGCTATAAATTGGGCCTGCCTGGATCAAACGAACTCTATCACGAGGGTCTGTTAAGCACTGAGTGCTTTACTTTGTAGCAGAACATTCAAATTGAAAAGACATAGGTGAATTGAAAGGAAGAAGCAGAGTTAGGAACCAGAGAGCCAAAGTAATTTGGTTCTTCAGTTAATTGGTAGCAGATCTCCCTGATAATCACCGTTGTGCCTTGTTTTTCTTTAGCAGTTATTGATTTCAGTTTACCGCAATATTTTTACATTTTTTCCTCCTCAATTTGGAAGATTTCCTTAAGTGCAAAATTCAGGCTCGAGCTATGCAGACATCACCCCATTGCTTTAATGAGCACCAAGGGCCTGTCTACATAAAAAGGCTGCTCCAGATTAAACAAAGCCTGTTATGTAAAACAATTGAACTACATCCCTGAAAGTGGCAATACTTTTATTATGGTTTTAGGTGGGTTCATTGTGGTTTAACTCAAGGTGACCACGCATCAGTCTAAATGAAACCGAAAGTTTCCCTGGCACTGGAAAAGGCAGGCAAATAGAATCTTGCACCAAAATATGCAAGTTCAACTGATGCAACTTTGCCATGCAGATAAAACCGAGGTCTTTTTGTTGACCCTTCAGTGTATAACTACTAACTCACTTTTTTTTTTTTTTGCTTAATAGTAACTAATACCATAAAACAACTCTAATTTCCATAAACAGATGAAATGGTGTTTTGTTGTCATAAGAAATTATCATTACAGTTATTCTCCTTCAGTACCCCAAAGCATGCTGTGTAGTTCAGTGTCAAGGTTCAGTTTTGATCTGAGTTACACTTGTATCAGGCCATCAGAAGGAACAAGCTTGGGTACATTAATATTGAGCTGCTGCTTCCCTTCCACCTAAGACAAGTGGACAAGAAATCTGTCAATACATGGAGGGCAGCAAGACCTCAAACCAGGGAGGGAGCTCACCTCCGAGAAGATTTTACTGAGGCTCACTGATGCCAAGGCTTTGCAAGAGGTCCAGCTGAACCCCAGGTCACAATGTAGATCTTAATTTTAGCTAAAATACAAAGATTAAAAGGGGGCAAAGTAATTAAAAAAAAAAAAAAGAGCTAATGCTGCTACATTGACACACCGCATAGATACTTTGATGGTGACGTGACATCTCTCTACAGCCCTGCAGTACAAAGTTCTGCTACATGCATGCTCCCGCAGGTGCATTTGTTTGACTTTCATATGCATTTCGGTATACACGGGTAGTATACTCAAAATCCAAACTTCAAATCACATTATTATTATTGGTTATCAATTCCAAATGAAGTAAACAATACTCCCGTGGACTGCTGAGATGGATTTTTGATACAGGGAATAGTATCTAAAGGCAGATAGCTTACCTTCTGACTCAAATTTTCACACTATTTACAATAGCTTTCCCAACTGCACAGGTGTCAAAAATAAAGCAAACTGTATTGTGCAGAAAAAGTAACTCTGACAGGTCTAATTTACTGAGACTGATTCATGTGACAGCATAAACAAATCATTCTTGTCAAAGTCTATATTGAAAATGGAGTAAATTGATCGTGGAGTCAAGTGCACTAGTAATTTCAGGGAGTATTGTGATTTCATTTGTAAAACTATTTTAAAGAGGGGAAAAACCTGTCTTTCAGAGCTGGCTTCAATTTTTGCACTAGTCAGAGTGGTAGAAGAATACGCTGTTTAAGAGCATACTGTTACTACCAGCACTTTTCCTGTGCAATCCTGTTACTGTGTATTCAGGGAAGTAACATGAGAAATCCCCTGAGATCTTTTGTACAAATATACAGTGGAGATCAACAAGAAATCCTCTGAGTGAACAAAACATTCTGTATGTGTTTTCTTACTGCTTCTGTAGGAGCAGAATGTTGTGACTGATTAAAACACCAGCATAACATTCAGTTTCTTACTGGAATTGTTTTTTACGCTTAGGAGGAATTAGAGAAACAACATTAGGAGAATGGGGTTTTTCAACGTAGGTTCAAATGATACAATCTCTAAGTCATTGTTTTCTTCCTCTGCAGGGGAGAGGGCGAGTTCCTGGGAGTATACTGTAACCGACAGTGCCCGAGTTTCTTATCTAGGAATAAAAAAGGGGAGATGTAAACTTTGCGAAGACAAGCAATAGCAAAACTCATGTGTAATGTATCCAGTGAAGCTAATGATCCTCAGAGCAGAGAAAGTGAAGCCAATAAGTTATGCTAGACAGGCACTTACAGAGGTCTTCTGGGGTCATGTTTACTAATCTCTCTCTCACTCTCTGTCAGAGTGTTAGGAAGGAGCACAAAGCATGCAAACTACAAGGTAGATGAACAGTGAATTATTCAAAACAATACCGCCACACTTTATATAAAAATAACGAATGTTAAATCAAGAGTGCGTTTAACCAAAGGGTGAATTTTAATAAGCCAAATCCTCAGTATGCCAGGATGACAACAACCGGGACGTGTCTTGCAAGAATGGTTTTGTCCCTTTCGCAACAAATGGATTTAATAACGTGCCCCTGTTTTCTCCAGTCCCGTGACTTGGTACGGCCCTTTGGCTTAAATTCCAGATGACCCCCCTCACTTTTTTTTTTTTTTTTCTTTCTTCCATACACAGAAGGTACAAAATCTTTTGTTTATATTTCCCGGGGAAAAACAATCCTGTCTCAAGAATATTCACCTTTTGTGTTCATCTTTAAGCTTCATAAGGTCAACATAAAATAGGGAAACAGAGCATTAAATTTCTAAAAATCAATAGCATGTACATAAATTGACATTCATTACTTTACAGCAATTTCCAGTTTCTCCTTGATTGATTAAAGCTAAGGGTTGAAAATAAGTGCTTTTCCCCTGCCTGGAGAAATTCCCAATTGTCCATGCTGTGAACCTTCCATTATGAGACATGAGACAGCGGTAGCAGTACATGGTTCATTTCACACCGCCACAAAATAGACTTGTCATTCCACAATCAAAAGTAAGGAACCTGATGGAAGAGCAATGTGTCAAAAACTTGTCAAAGGAGGCCTGTGCTTAATGACAACTGAGAACAAGGAAACCATATCTTGAGGTTTACACTGGCTAGCTTTCACGTGCAGAGAGTAGAACAGAAAAATTATCCTGTTAATTTGTTATATGTTTAAATGTGATATTGAATGGCAATTCATATTTTTCAACCTAATTAATTTTGATTCCACATTAATTTATGGAAGATAAATATTTCAATACAATTAAATTAGTTAATTTATAAAAGCAGAGGAGCAAAAGCATTTGAATAAGAGCTGCCTAAATTAATGCTACGAAAAAAAATATTTTCTCTGCACTAAAAATGCTGGAAAGCTAATGCCGCATAAAATGTCCTGTTATTAAGGGTGCTCTATACTAACATGATGAGTATAACAAATTGGTCTTTTGTATGAATTATGTTAGACCCTGAGAAATGATAATGTCAAATTCTGCGGCACAGTGGAGCCGAACCAATTAGATGAGTAGATAATTTGGCCCTTCACACTAGTAACACATCGTTAGTAGGAATATCTTCAAAGAAAAACATGTATTTGGGGAATACTTTGCAACTAGGTGACGCTTTTAAAATGTTTATACAATGGAGATGGGGACCTAATTTCTTAAACCTCAAACAGCAGGAAGGCAATTCCATAAGGTGTGGATTATAATTATATTGAGATGACAATATTGCTGGTTTTATTAATAGTTACAGAAGCACATGCATGTACATATGGTGCGTATGTCTGGAATATTTTTTCATGGATTGGCTGATTAATGATGGGCAAAACCTCAAAGATTCACAAGGATCCATGAGGATTCAAAAGTTTGGCTGCTTATATCTGAAGATCTTCAGCTAAAAAGTCAGTCTAGAAATACCACTAAAAAGAACTTAATGTTAGATTTATGGTGCATCTTTGGTCTAGCATAGACTGAAAATTGCAGAAAGGCTTTCTTTCCTCACAGTGCATTTTTGCATTTACTCTGCTGTCTGAGCACATGGAAAACTTCTCAAAAGTTTATCTTACACCCTCAAAAAGGCTTAAGTTCAGTTCCTCAAAGCAATTTGAGACCAAATCATAAGCATGCCAAACCACTTGACCCAGTAGGAACCTGCACAGGTAGCAAGTCAGGCTGCCTTGAGAGATCACCAATTTCACAACCAACAGAACAGTTTTGTTTAGCTGTGACCCAGGGAGGTTCCTGCCTGTCTCCTATTTGATCATGAACTTCTGAGCGTTCACAACTTTCCCCAAATTCGGTGTGTTAGAAGAGCTGTAATACCTCCTAAGAGCAAACTCTTCTAGGTAACTTACATGCAACTTGTACAATTCCATTTTCATTTCTTGACCATCAAAGATTCCAAGGAAGACAGTCACTGAGCCATATGACATTACACATGCTTCTAGAGTGGCCCGCCGTCAAACGCATAGCAGAAATCCACAGGGACAGGAGAGATCTCTCAATCCCATGAGGTTTATTTTGCCCATGTACGACACTGCCAGAACACTCCCTCTATCCTCATTTGTCTCCCACAGAGCGCAAGTCATGGAGTCGGGCTTCCACTGGCCATTTGCAATCTGTGGACTTTGTGACACTTTTCTGGAACTCAGAAAGTGAAGGGCAGAAATGAATTTTATTTTTAGAGACCCAATTACTGGGTGGGGGGTTTGTTCATGGAAACCCTTGGGAGAGTTTCCTGCATTCATGGGGAAGTAAGGAGTTGGTGTGGAAGGAACAGCTTGGGTGGGAAAGGGAGTACATCGCCAATTCTGAAACCAGCCAGCTCCAAACTTTGTTCAAAAGTGGAAGGATGAATAAGGTTTATATGTGTACAACTGTTAGTCCACAACAATACTTGAGAATAAATAAATAATAAGTAAATAAATAAAATCAGTGTTAAGGTAGCAAGTAACCTGAAACTGTTGTCTTAAATTATTTTCTAAAGAATAATTATAATTTCAGGGTGAACCAAATCCAAAACCCAAGGCCAAGAGAGGTCTTGGACTAAAAGAAGTAAGCACACCATGCTTTCCTCCACTCTCTCCCACCTCTCTTTCTGGGAAAGACTTTGCCACCTTCTATCTGTGTTAGGTTAGTATCAGCATTTAACACGCAGATCCACTGCAAATACACCATGAGATGGTTCCTGTTACTGAGCACCGTGGGATTTGATAGGAAAACCCAAGCACACTGGTTTTGCAAAGAAAAAAATAATTGGAAAATGTAACATGGGGGAAATTAGGAAAGCAGCTGTTTAATTCTGGACCTTTTCTGCAAACAAATATTCCTAGGAGTAACAAGACTCACAAGAAAACTTGAACTTGGAGGCAAAATTATAATTTAATTTCAATAATACTAGCAAATACCTTCACTCAAAAGTGGAAGGCCGTTCCATCCCCTATTCAATACTGAAGAAACTGCGACTGCAGAGTGCTAAGAGAGCGTGCGTGTGTCTGCACGTGTGTCTGTACGTGGCAGAGGGGGAAGGCAGCGGTAACGCTCTCTCTCAGTCTCACCCTCCCCAGAGCATTTACTCTGTCCCTGTTCTGAGAGCCATGTCTTTCTTTTTTCCTCCTGCTACAGAGACTAAACAGCATATTTGGAAAAAAAAAATCCTTCCATATTTAAAGGAGAATTTTCTAACTGAATAAACTGATTATTTTAAGGGCATTTACAAATCCATTCAAAAACCATTCACCCTATCATGAAAAAAAATTCCTATTGGTGTCGGGAGTTGTCCTTAGGGATATACCACTATAAGCCTCTCAGCATTGCGCTGCCAATGTCTTTGTTCTTGACCTGACCTAAAAAAGCGCTCTCTTTATGAGTCACAGAGGATTTATTTTCTGCCTTAGCTTAGCCCCAGCTTCTTTTAGGCAGAAAATGACAGTTTTGCTCAGTTGTGGCAAATGACCTGCACTTTTTGTGATGCAGGTGATTGTCCACCAGGATCTACGCTGAAGCCACCAGTGTAATTGAATTTAGGAGCACAACTGCCTGGAAATATTTGCTACAAACACTACTCTTGTGGGTGGCAGTAGGTTTTGGAGTTCCCTTCTATTTTCCTAGAGATATCTAGGCCTAAAAATGCAATTTATCAGAGTATTTTACAAGATACTCCTTTATTGTGCAATGAAGTATTTAAATTGTGAATGAGATCCTTAGCTTACATAAATCACATAAGTTCCTATGAAATGTACAGGTTTGTGTTAATTTACACCAACTGAAGGTTTGGTTATTTGAAAACTCTCTCCTCTCCCCAGTTTTACACGTTAATTTGTCCCTTGAGTCAGCTCAGAACAAAACCCTGCAGTCTATATACTCAGTTCTGTAACTTGGAAGAGATTTCTGTACATCTGCAGGGAAACATTTTGTGATATGGTCATTAAAGCTTATCGCTATGTGCTTTATAGCTTATAGAAAACCGTGAAAATATGTTTCAGGTTAGTGTTTATTTGGATAAAAAAACTTGTCCAGAGAGGAGGCATAAACACTATCTATTCCTACAAATTCCAATTAGTTACTTAAGAATTACCTCTCCTAGATTACCTAAGGGGACTCTTTCCTTAAAATGATTCCTCTTTGCAGCCTGAGTCCAGGTTATAGTCCTGTTTTAAGAAATGGGACCTTGGTCAGAGACACTTCTCAAAGCCTTTCAGCAGCGCAGGGTAGGTGTGATGCTGAACGTCCACACCCACAGAGGGACCGAACACGGCAACTGCAATGAGACCAGCACCACTTCACGTGTAATACAGTTATTCTAGGTGTGTACAGTGTGCTCAGGTCATCCAAAATCTTTACGATAGTCCCAATAAGATACTATAATTTTCCTAGGATTCCTTCTGCAAAACAGAAATACAGTTCAAACCTTTCACTGGACCAAGACTGGCTGATGGTCCCTGGGCCAGGACTCTTCAGCTAATGAAAGCTTTGCTGGTCTATGGCAGCTTACATCAGCTGAGGAACTGGGTCTATGTTTTTCAAGCTTTTTGAAGATTGCATGTGCCCTTCCTTTGATTTACTGAGTATTTTTGTTTCTATTCTCACTTAATTCTTGCCCTGAAAATTTTAATTTCCGGCTTTTTGTAATCAAATCAAAACTTCATTATCTAAGTAGTATTGGCAAATCTCAAAAAATGTAACCCTAATTTCACAGTGTTGTAGTAGACTATTTTAATGCTTTTTCCTTTAAAAATCCAATCAGATTCAAGAGCTTCTAGTGACAAGGAAAAGCCTGAAAATAAGACAAAAAACATCTTAAAATAATCAAAAGGTAAAAGAATAGAAAAATGGAAGTATATTATTTTTAAATCCTCATGATTTTTAAGCCAACTTTCAATTTGAGGAGGCTGAACAATTGGTTTTGTGGATATGACTAGTTGTTTAGATTTTTTTTGCCATAACTAGCAGAGATTAGATTCCTACCAAGGTTTTACCGGGCTGTGTTCTGTACACTAAGTGAACAACATAGTGCCAATCCTTCTTCCCCCCTCCTTTCGACCTTCCCATTAGTTTTACATCCTGACATTTTTAAAAATGTAAATGTTAAATGTTACCTATTTATATACGGAGGTCATTTACTCTACCAGTCAGGGTAAAAGCACACCATTACCATCCGAAATATTAAATTACTTTCCAATTCATACCACGCAGGAGTTAAGTTTTGTACAGCAAATGGATTTCTTGCTGATTGCCAATGTTACTTTCAAAAAAAAAAAAAAAAAAAAAGCATGTGTCATAAATGCAGGACCAGACTGTGGAGCCTGCAGCGCAATGAGAGGCTTAGAGCTTCAGTCTTGCAGATGCACAGAGTCGTCATCTGCCATATCTCCCCTAAAAGGTGAAAAGATAGACTTTAGCATGATGGGACTTGTGGCGTGCACATTTTCCACCCACGTTGCTGGCTAATAGCTCAATTGTAGCCCATCTTCACCATCCTTCAGAATATCTGACAGCAGGATGCATGCTGCTGGACAGGGCTGTAGGTAGCACACATTGCCGCCGCTGTGTCCAATCCATCCTGCCAGCGCTAACGAGCTCCATTCTCTGCTAGGGAGCTGAGCATGGCTGGGCTGTTGCCCTTGGGCGTGCTCTGGAGCTTTGCCTAAATCCACACTTTAGCATAGGCTTGTGCATAAACAACACTGATGATGAACAAGCTGGGACTTGAGAATAGGCTCAGATCTACATTTAAGCAGTGCTGTAGACTGCTGAATACTCAGCTCAAGAATTCAATTTAATCTTTTCTGGCAGCAAGGGGTGTGCACAGATGCACAAGGGACCTACTGACTCAAAAGATACCAGAAGCCATAGTCTCACTGAAGCCAACAGGAGCTTTGGATTTGAAGTTGTTTCTATAACGTAACTACAGGAGGTTTTTTTACATATGCAAACCAGAGAAGCCCACAAACTTTCCATAAACAGGTATGAGAAAGTTGTAATACCACTCTAACCACACCTTCTTAATTCTGTGAAGTAAGTATTACTGTGTCTGCAGGAGCAGGGAGTCCCACTGGATGTTATTTATTTCTAAGAGTAGTTCCATAGATTCCTCTGACTTAAGAAGTCTGTATGCTCAGGTGCAAAAGCAAACGTTGCTCTTTGTGAGTAATATTTGCTGAACTGGGCTCTAAACAGCTGTCTGCCTCCTTTTGTGTTCTCATACACCCCTTACAAGTGCAGGCAGCGTCAGACATCATCTAATCTTTGTACACTTCTACAAAAGCCACATAAAATCTTTTTGTTTGTTGGATACCTGTGCTTAATATGACATATACCAAAGGCCTACAAATTTAGCTGTTGGATAGATTTATTGTCCCTTCACAAAAAGTTCATGAATAGTGTGAGATGTTACTTTCTTGTGGATTTGTGCATTAGGAAACTAATGTCTGATAACTTAAGCGTAAAGTAAATCTTCCTTAATTAACAACATCAGAAACAATTTCCAACAAGAGCTTCTAGAAAATATCCAATTCACTGTGCAGGGATTCATTTTATCTCTATATTATACCACTGACGTGCCAAACAGGAGCAGAATTATTTGCATGGGTAGAATAACATGCTCTACCCTTCTCATGCTAGCCATTTGCTTTCTTTTTCTTCGTGCTCCCTGGGCAGATAAAGGGCATGATATTAAACTATTCTGCCATCTTGTCATACTTTGTTGGTTACTGCTTAAAATATAGCAGATGTAGTTTCAACATGATATGAGAACGCGGTCTAATAACTAAGCACAATACACATACCTTACTGAAGGCTATTTATTTAGGAGAAAACATTTCACACGTTTGTGTGTTATACAGAAGATGCTTTAATTAGGCTATTGTATTTGCCTGTCATACGGTACTAGCTTTGCACTGGAAACAGTCTTATCAAAAAGAAAGACTGTCTTTTCTATGACCAAGGTTTTTGATATTTAGAGAAAGATAAAACAAAAAGAACAAACTGCCTGAGCATTTCTTTGACATTCTGACACAGTATTTCCTAAGCTGATGCTCTCGAGGTGAAAGCTAAGAAAAGCAGAGAGTGAAATGCTTTGCCTTTTCTACTCCCTAGCCAGTAATAAGTCCTTTCATAATCAGCAATAATCAAAGATATTCCACTCCATCAAAACCAAACACAAGTCATCCCCTGCGGAGCCAACAAGAATTTTCAATTTTCTACCCTTTTAGTACAGGTGCTTTTTAAGAGCGACTTAGAAGACGACTACTCAGTGCTTAGCCATCTGGTCATATCCAACCCCCCAGATACTTTGTCTCAAAGGCTACAAAATGAATAGTTTTAAGACAAATGAAAAAAAAAAAGTAAAGTTAGATGCAACATTCTTTATTGTGAACTGTACTGTGACATGCTGCTCTCTCACTAACTCAGGGACATCCCCTCCTGAATTCTAAAGCGAGATCCATCCAAGTCCTTCATTTTCCAGGACGGTGGCCAGCAAGGGATTGAAGCAGAAAAAACCATGAGGATCTTCAAGGCACCATTAGCAGCTCCATTTGCTGTTCACACACATGCACATACTACCACAGGAAGAGACATTTTGACTAGAAAAGACATTCTTTCTTATACTCAAGATGAAGCGTCTTGCAAAAAGTGGTTGTAGTTGTTCCACCTTGGATTAATGTTCCATTTCCTCTGATATTTCTCTGCATTCACTGTTCTTATTTGTCCCCAGTTAATTCTATTTTCACAGTTTTCTCCTCATTTTCTCTTTTACCATCTTTTTCATTTTTACATCTTTTACTATTGATTTTCAACCCTAATTACAACCACAACTGTGCATTTTATTTTCTCACACAGCAGGTGAAATTTCATCACTGACTACAATGAACTTACACTGATGACAAACACAATGGACTACAACTGACAGCAGATCATTTATCAGCTTCTACAATCAACCCATTTGAAATGAATATAAATGCATGAGAGTGAAACAAGCAAAAAGTTCATACAGCAGGTTGATAATAACTTCCATTCTGACTTTCACCAATCTTTCTGGTTTTTATTTTCTATTAGCCAAGAGAAAACACTACGATATCTCTAACGCTTCTGACCAGTCACTTAGGATTTGAAAGCAAGCACCTGACGGCACCTATTTTCTCATACTTCTACTTTTGTCATGTTTCATGTGTGCAATTGGGCTAACTTCTGCTTTGAGTTGACCTTTCCAATGAACTTTTCTTCCAAATGATTCCTTTTATTTTTATGGGGTTTTTTCAGTTGTTTTTTGTGGTTTTTTTTTTTTGTTGTTGTTGTTTCTAAAGTACAGTAAAGGTAACAAGAATGGCAACAATGCTGCTTAAAGGTATAGAATAACCTTCTTACACAGAGAGAATCAGGATTTTTCAGACTGGAAAAGTGATAACAATGAGTGGGTAAGCTGGAGGGCTATAAAACAGAGAAACTGCCTGTGAATAATTTTTTTCCTCACATCCCAATGATTTGATAGTGTACCCATTAGGTAGGAAGCTTAAAACAAAGAACAAAGAGAAGTACTTTTTTAGCCAGTACACAATTAAATTGTGGAGAGTCCCTATGACAGACTGTTGTAGAGGTAATGGGTAAATAGGTTCAAAGACAAAGTCACAGAGTAACTCCACTGGCTGCTCTGACCACAATGGTTCAAGTACTACCTCTACTCAAGAAAACTCCAAACTAGTGTTTGCAGGACTGTCTCTGTTTGTCCTCATTCTTACCCTCTTTCCCTAAGTATCAGATACTAACTGCTATCGTAGAAAGAATATAAGATTAAATGGACCTTTAGTTTGACACAGGTCTCTTCTGTTAACAATAAAACTGCAATGTAAACCTTTTGCTCTGACATCGTTTACTGGGGAGTGGGGGGAAGAGGTTTTCCCACATTCTGTATACATTCTGCACTGGTCTTACATGATCCAGATCCACCCCCACTGCTGTACCTAGAGTCACTTGCACATGAATCTGCCTTGTGAATCATGCCTAAAAAGCATACACTACTTGTTATGCAGTGAAGTGTACAGATAGAGAGAAAATGTGCTTTTTTCCCAAGTCCATGAGTGGATGCCTCAGTGGTTTGCAGAGATCAGGCACACAGCAGAAGTGTTTTCTCTCTTAATGGTTTGATATCTCTAGAATATAACCTAGTTTCTCTTTTTTTTTTTTTCTTACCCACTTACATCTCAGCCATACTGCAGACATAGTAATGAAAATAAAGGACTTATTGAAAAGATTTTTTAATTTAAAATTGACAGAAGTGTCATATAAATGTCTGATCCCAAAGTCAATAGCACAGATCCATTTGCCTTGGCTGGTGAAACCAAACTTCAGACAACAAAAATGCATTAATTCCCTTTCTTGAAAAGATTTACAATGAGATCTCATGTACACCATAGTAATAAATGTAACGTAATGTAATGACAAATTACAGTAATGGCCATGTTACGCTAACGTACATATCGCATTGAATGTCTCTGCCAGGTACAGAGACGTACCCATTCTTTCCAGTACCATTCAGGGTGTTTCAAATGGTGACCAAGTTCAGCCTCATCTCAGCAGCTGTCTCTTGAAACAGTAGCTTTCTCTTGAAACAGCAGCTTTCTCTTGAAAGTGAGACCTGGACAGGCTGGAGAGCTGGGCCGAGGGGAACCAAATGAAATTCAACAAGAGCAAGCGTAAAGTCCTGCACCTGGGGAGGAACAACCGCATGCACCGGTACAGGTTGGGGGTTGACCTGCTGGAAAGCAGCACTGCTGAGAAGGACCTAGGAGTGCTGGTGGACAGCAAGTTGACCATGAGCCAGCACTGTGCCCTTGTGGCCAAGAAGGCCAACGGGATCCTGGCGTGCATCAAAAGGAGTGTGGCCAGCAGGTCGAGGGAGGTTATCCTCCCCTTCTACTCCGCCCTAGGGAGGCCACATCTGCAGTACTGTGTCCAGTTCTGGGCTCCCCAGTTCAAGAAGGACAGGGAACTGCTGGAGCAAGTCCAA
Source organism: Fregata magnificens (assembly GCA_013389945.1). Classification (NCBI taxonomy): domain Eukaryota; kingdom Metazoa; phylum Chordata; class Aves; order Suliformes; family Fregatidae; genus Fregata; species Fregata magnificens. The sequence goes on along the minus strand of WAAD01033067.1, from coordinate 12,024 downwards.
CGGAGAGCCACAAAGATGATCAGGGGACTGGAGCACCTCTCTTATGAGGAAAGGCTGAGAGACCTGGGTCTGTTCAGTCTAGAGGAAGAGAAGACTGAGCGTGAACCTTGTTACTACTTACAAATATCTGAAGGGTGGGTGCCAAGAGGATGGGGCCAGACTCTTCTCAGTGGTGCCCGACGACAGGACAAGGGGCAATGGGCACAAATCAGAACACAGGAAGTTCCAGCTGAACGTGAGAAAAAACTTCTTTACCGTGAGAGTGACAGAGCACTGGAACAGGCTGCCCAGAGAGGTTGTGGAGTCTCCTTGTCTGGGAATATTCAAAACCCGCCTGGACACAGTCCTGTGCACCCTGCTTTAGGTGAACCTGCTCACGCAGGGGGGTTGGAGAAGATGATCTCCAGAGGTCCCTTCCAACCCCAACCATGTTGTGATTCTGTGAAACTGCCCAATATAAAAACCTTTTGCTAGAGAGGCCAGTGTAGGAACAAATTGAGTTTAATCATGCTTAAGATACAACACTTACTCTTTGAGAAGTCTTGTTCTCATACAGAAGCAGCTTTAAGTCTAACACTTGTTACTCTGGACTCACAATTTAAAAAGCACTGAAAAGTATGTGCTATCTTTCACAAACACAAGGGACATACAGGAAAGATTCTCAAAAGCTGTAAAAGACTGTGTTGTCTCAGACTGGCTTAGCAGAAATAAGTCTTATTAGCTTAATATGTAGACACATAGGCCCAGAAAAGAGCAGTTTTTCTTCACAAAACATATGTTTTCAGCTGCTGTGCAAGTGACTGCCTGTCTAATAATAAGATAGGTTATGCAGTACCCTTATTTTATGATCTCCATTTAACCTATGTTTCGCACTGCACACTTGTAGACACATGCTTCAATTAGTGTGAAACAAATGGCATAATTCCAGATCCATTAAACCTCGGAGACCTATATTGTCATGCATACGCAGCATGCATTTACTACTACGTAGGAAGCTGTATCTCTTCACCTCATCCTCTTTTGCAAAAGAAGCCACTTCTAAATAAATGGGATAAATAACCCCCAGGCGGTGTTACAGCAGATACTTAGAAATCAAAGCTAAAATAGACCCTCATTTATTTGTAGGCAACCTTAGTGAGGTGAGCAGTCGTAAGTGCATACAAAACTTGGTCTCACAAACTGTGACCCAACTGAACACCGTGCAAAGCTGCCCACTGCTAGTGTTTATGCTAGAAGGAGACTCCCTCTTCCCACAGGTTTACGTGGCAAGGGAGAGAGACTTTCCAAACTGATCAATACCAAGAAACATCTAAAACAATCACGCACCACAGAAATGCTCTGAAGTTCCTTGGGAAGCTCTTCAGCAGCAGCAGCATACCCTGCACAGGCCTCGTCCTGCCAGGCTTCACTCCAACCTGATTTTCTGTTGGGTTTGGGGTTTTCAGGGGAGGTGGGGTGGGGGTGTGGGGGTGTGTGTGTTGTTGGTTTTTATATGCTTATTCCACTTGTAATCAGGGCTGCAAAATGTCCCTAGAGTACAGTACTCCCCTACAGCACCCGTGTGACTACAAACATGCTCATAACACATATGACAGACCTACATAGCAGGACACAGCCTCTTCTGTGTCTGGCTAATGAGGCCAATTACTGCTGCCTCAGCAGGGCTGGGGGGGGCAGTTCTGTACCATGCTCTGCCTAGATTAATGTAGGAACTGCTCTGAAAGAGTAATGAACCCACTTTGCTAGCTGAAGGCATGCTAGAGGCTTCCCCATACGAGCAGCAGCCCTGTTACGGTAACTATGCCCACAGAGCATCCTGTTCACTTTACCCTCAGAAAGAAAATAAAGAGAGAGAGAAAATTTTCTCCAGTCATGCTGAAATCACTTCTAGGCTGCAGTACATTTGAGAAGAGCGGTTGTAAGGAGCTTAATGGTATTTTGGAGCTGCATCATCCTAAATAATAGCTGCAAGAAGCAAAAAGAGCTTCAGGAGGCTCAAGCCACAGAAGACTGCGTATAGCATAGAACCCCTCCTTGTCCTATAGCTGGCTCTGGGCAGGGGGCACCTGGCTACTGCTGGAGAACTCTGTCCTGCAGCAAAAACTCACGGCTGTCCGTGTTAGGGCTACTTTGCCTAAGCTGGCCGGAGAACCCAGACCTGTATAAAAGAAATACAGAAGAAGTGTAAAATTTTCAAACAACTTATTTAAAGCTCACTATGATGCTGACACTTACCTCTTTAACCATGTGGCATGTGTTTTAATATTAAAATTTGTGTGGTAAGATGGAGTAAGAAAAAAAGAGGAATGCCAAATAAAGGGATCTTGGAGCTGAACACTGAATAAGTCCTGTGTGTTTCCAATTAAGTGGTAGTTTCACAATTAAAACCTTTGATTTTCATAAAGCTGTTGCAGCATGTGAGAAGAACAGAGGAAGAAAAGATTTGGGGGTGGGAAGTCACAGAAGGAGGCACGACACTTCCCCCCCGCAGAAGTCTAACATTCATTTTACAATTGATTCATTGAACGGAAGCGTCTTGCCACAGCAGCCACCCACTTAACGATGACAAAGCACGGACACCTCAGTCATGATGGCACAGTACAGTCAGGCACGACATCTCAGATTAGGTATGGGTGGCTAACGTTACTACCCTGACACCTACGCTCTGAGCTTTGCCCACCCTCTCACCATGTGAAAACAAGTCACTTCAAACCTCGAGGCAAGGAGTATAGTAAACTCGTATGTATTCAAACAGGAGATTTGTGTTCCCTTATGGATTGTTAGGAAGATGCTTCCTGACATGCTGCAAAGTGGGTTATGCAAAAAAGAAAACATTGAAATTTCTTATCAGATAAGTAAATCGGGACTTTATCATAATTATATCATTTCATTCTTTAAAAACATCCTAAAATTCAACACAATGACTGACATTATTCCAAGGACTTCAAGTAATCTTGAGGAAATTGTTCAGCTTTCCTGTGACTTGTGAAGGATGCAAGAGGTTAGGTTTATTTAGGACAGAGATGGACGTGTCAAGTCATGGCACAGGGTGATCTTGAGGGAAACATTAATGCATTAACTCTAACGTGTTTTAATATTACTGAATCTCTCTCCCCAGCCCCCTCCCTCAAGTATGTAAATCGGCAATAAATGATTGGCATTCACAAATGTGCCTCCAAGCAGGTTAGGGATAACTAGTAAGGCATGTAGACACCCTGTCCTAAGAGCCAATTGTGACAAATCCATGAAATAATGAATCTCTATTAATAGTTAACGACTTATGTCAAGAAGAGCCCGGTCTTTCAGCTCTTCCCCTTTAAGAGTGTGTGTTCTCCTCTTGTGTTTCAGCTGGTCAAGCTGAATGCCTTCCTCCCCTTGCGCTGGCCTGCTTTGAATCTCAGCCAACATGAAGTAATTGAAAACTACCAGCCTGAATACTTCAGAAGTCTATCATGGAACAAGATTCAACAAGCCTCCTCTCAATTTGTAAATATGCTGGAATATAAGTAGTAAAAAGGCTCCAATGTCAAACAAGTTAAAACAACACGGCTAATGCTTAATGAGTGCCACAGCGGTGCTTAATACCTTATATATTAAGCCCTATTAACACTGTAAAGTTACTTCATCCCTGTGTTCCTCACACGGATTTGCTCATAGATTTTTAAAGCAAATTATCTTTTAACCATTCAAAGCATTCAGTTTCTGCAGTGGTGTATATATGTTGATAGTTTAAAAGTCATATTTAGAGGCCTAGGTTCACAAAACATCGTATTTCTAAAAATTGCCTTCCTATTCTACTCTACAAATTGACAAAAAAAAATCAAAGTAGTTTTAGAGAGAAGTTGTGTTTTGTATATTTTGTTTCTAACATGGTAAATTACCTGTGTTGGGTATATACATATTCATTAATGATGACCCACTTCTGGGTTGTTGGAGCATATCAAAATACCAAAGTAAAATGTAAACAAAACACAAGCCTTTGCCGTGTGGAGAGAGACCAAGAGTGATAGTGAGAATTCAGATGACATTACAATTCAATGATGAATGTTCTTAAGTCCTCCTGGTTGGTTGCAACGTACTGCCTCTTGGTGTCCAAACATTACTGACAGGCCACGTGCTGTTAATTGGACTGAAAAAATTAACCTGCTCCAAAATTCATCACTGTTAATAGCTTAGCCTCTTTATTGTCTTCACAATTAATCTTCTCACTAGCAGAAAAGTTGAAACAGTTAACTCTGCATACAGTGGGTTGCAATCAGCGGTGTTACAAGCTCGAACCAAAACGTCTTAACCCAAACTGCTGCGAGGTGTTGATCCGTATCAGAGTAGCAGCTTATGTCCCTCCCTAATTATTTAGAAGTACAGCTGGCAGAGTGTTTGTAATACTTGGTTCCTTGTGGCTTGCACAGGAATCATGTTTTTTAATTTGATCTCATTGAAAAGGCATAGTTTTAAAAGAGAATTCAGGTGATTTACTGTAATCAGTGGAAGAGCAGTGCAGAGGACGCCGATAAGGGAGAACTTTTAAATTATCAGATTTTAACATGACAGGGTCCCTCTTAAAAGCTTTCACACCCTCTGTTTAAAAAGAATAAGAAGCCTATAAAACCTAAGCAAATGTTTCTGTGTATGGCCCCTACCTTTGTCAGACAAGGTTAGTGAATCCCCATCCTTTATTTGCCTTTCTTTGTTGTCTCTTCAGAGACACATCACCGCAAGTCATCGAACCCTATGGAACCATCAGAGGTAAAGAGCAGCTGAGGGTTTGAAAGTGCCAGAGCATTAATTAGCTCAGAATTCCTGAATTTCCACTGATCTAATGAAAGTTACTCAATCACAGGATGATGTGGAAAGCCTAATAGTGGCTGTATAGTTAAAGCAGAGAAGCAGGAGGCAAGAAGTGCAGGTTCTATTCTTACTGCCAGCACCTGTGTACAACCTTGAACAAACCATCAGTTTTCATTGCTCATTTTCTCTGTCTGTAAAATGGAAATAATCGTGCTCATAGGACTATTCTTAAGCTAACTTCACCTCCATCTGAGAAGCACTTTGGGATCTTCAGGTTAGAGAAACCACTGAACTGTAAAATATAATTTAAAATATGTATTTTACTGGATGTGCTTAAAATAAGTATTCCCTGTACCAGTGTAAAGTAGAATTTTGAGTGTGGGATAGCAACTCTAGATCATTTAACTGTTACCTTGAAATGTAAAAATGTTGTTTGTAAAGGATTTTCCAATTCAGCAGATGACTGTAAAGCAGCACTTCAAACAGCTTTGCCCAGAATATCTACTACTAGTAACCAACTACGCTTTACAGAATTATTTTGCAACATTTTGCATTAGGTATACTTGAAGTAGGCTTCTGAAAATAGAGCTTCAAACAGGTTAAAAGATAGCATGTGTGTGCATGTATATATTTTTACATTTTATACAAACTTGCATTTCTGTGTTAACAGAAACAAAAGTAATTTCAGCAATGACATTCAATATCTGACTCACTTTTATCCTCAGTAAAGGTGACACATTGCGGAAGAACAAAGCACGGAGACGGTCTGGCTTTGGCTATTTCCTGTTTAGTCAGAAATAGCTGCTGGAGCTGTGTTTATCCCTAGCATCACATCAGCAAACAGCAATCCTCCCTAAAGACATCTGTCCAGTTGGTCCTGGCTGTAAACTCTGAAAAGTTTTGGTTTGTGTGACTCCTATCAGTTTCAGGAAGTTTTATGTAAGAAAGAGTAGGAGAATATTGATTGTATTAGGATTGTTAATAGGAATGGATGACTGTCTTAAGATTTTTCCTTTCAAACAGATACACAGATTTGTCTACTAAAACTGCTTTGCTTAGTCTTCATTCAGCATTGTGCACTACAACTTTTGTGCTCCTCTCAGTGGCTTTTTCTAAGGCCTTTCTGCCCCCACAAATGGCAAACATTTAGTAAATATTTGTTGAAGGCTTCAAATATAATCTACTTCTCATTGCATTATAAAACTCAAATTTGGACGGTTAGCTAAAATAAAAAGGTATAGTCTGTATGCAATTATCAGTTCGACTGAGTGAACTGGGGCTGAAAGCAGGTCAAAGTCATAAATAAATTCATAGCCTCAGCCTAAGACTAAGCCTCAGCCGTTAGCAAGAGCAGAATAACACTTTCTTTCAAACCTGAAGAAACAGAATTATTTGAGTTTGAATTCCTAAAATGAAAGTGTTGCCACATGAACTCATCTGCATCAATGGGGAGAAAAAACCAACAACAATCCTCACCCACAATAGCATCCTCCTTACTTTGCGACTTTTATTCGAGAGCTCTCCTGAAGTCTTTCCTCTGTTGATCTGGTTTCCCCACTCAAAGGGAGACTGAACCATGCCACGGAGTATCACAGAAAAGATATGGCAGCCCCATTTTAATGAACTAAAAATACTAAAACCACTGCTCAACGGTTTAACATCACTACTTTTTGGGGAATGTGATTGTCTGTTAGTAGCGCTTGGCTCCAAAAGACCCACACTGCTATCAAAAGTGCTAGCAGCAGACAGAGACCCAAATCAACATCAGTAAAGGCAAATATAAAAGTAAGTAAAGGTCAATATGTTAAGTTAAAAGACAACTTTTTTATTTTTCTGGTGAAATCAGAAATGTAGAGAAGTTATATTTTTTCCAAAACTACACTTTCCAAGTCCTATTATGTAATGACTGTCACATGCCCACTTCCACCCAAAATCAAGGAAGTTCAGCATGCTTTAGGATTTCCCTCATTTTTCTTTTCAAAGAAAGGGAGAGACAAATCACCACACAGGGAGGACCTGCAGCACGGCATGCAGGGGCAACAGGTAGGTTATGGTGAACCTCTGTAAGGGTTTTCTTCATTTTTGCAGTGGAAAAGCTCCAAAGATATTTCCTGTACCGGCAAAGATTTAAGAAAGCAGCTGAATTTTTGCCTTCGTAGGTGAAGAATGACTAAGTTACCCAAAGACAGGGTGACATCAGGTTAGCGTCGATAACGAGAATGCCTTTACCTTGCACATCAGGAGCAGACAGCATCGCACATAAGCTCATCACGCACGGTGACAGCTGCTAGCATTCTGGTGTAAAAAACCTCTAGAATAAGCTGTTATTTTCAGTCCAAGAATGGGACACAACTGCCAACACCACCTATCTTCTGCAAGTTAGGCAGCAACCCAGAAATCCCTGGCCATAGAACCTTTCTATGCCTTCTCTTCTGCAAAAGCTCCCACTACATAACCCACTCATCTTTCTAGGCAGGAAGCCTATTTAATCTGCCAGCTGGGACTAAGACCTTAGCTGATTCCCAGCACCTGTGCTGTTTTACAGTGTCGGCCAGCTCTTCTTCCAGGGCTTTAAAGATCAGGAAACTCTGCTATCCTGCTCATCATATAAAAAGATGATACGGTTTCATAGTAGGAGAATTACCAGCTTTTGTTGTACTTGGTCAAGCAGTATGCTTAGAGAGCACACAGCCCAAACCACTGATAAGTCATTTGTTTTATACCAAAGCAAGCTGAGAAGAGAGAAATGGAAACTGTCAGAAANAGATCGTACCAACTCCCTATTTTAGGTCAACTTCTATCCTATTGTTTCACATCTTCCCTCCCCCTCTTAATTCCCAAACAAAATGACACCTGCCTTCGGCCACGTGGACAAAAACGAACTGTCTACCCCAAACCAACAATAATATTGTACATGTTATACATGTTTAGGAATACCTGGGTTTAATTCATCTTTTAAAGCTCGATGTCATCACCGATACTAAGACATTACAATATTATCACACAGTAGTTAAAATCTACTACAGATATAATCTATAAGGTGAAGGAAAAGTTTAACTAAAAAAAGAATTAGACGAGGGAATGCTTGGAAAGTATCAAAATATGATAAGCCCACGTGCCTATAAACTCTGCTAATTTGCACGCGTGATGCAAATCCACATGTAAACATGCCTCTACTAACAAGGTGACATTGCTGTTGTAAAAACATTCCATAGTGTGGTATTGGGATTTTTTTAATGCTTTTTTTTTTCCATGGATACGTATCAAGAATATGTTTTAAAATTGATACTTATTTTAAATTGATACTTATTACTAAGGCATTCCAAAATTAGTCATGGACAGGACTGCTGAGGAGTAGCATACAATACTTGATTTAACAGATTTTTGCTATGAAACATGTTGGAGATGAAGGCAACCGGTAGCCAGTGATGAGATACGGTGACATTGAAATAAGGATTTATTTACAGAAAAGATTTTTTTAGATACTTATATGAGGTTTCTGCAATACAAGTGCATGACTTGGTGGTGATTTAAAAATCAAACTAGATGGCAAATCTTTTTTTCTTTGCTACCTTTTAGAAAGCTTTCCTTTTAAGTGGAAAGCTACATTAGTCATTCTGGGTTCAACTGTGACAGAAACTAATTTGGGCATCTGCAGCGTTCACTATCAGCTGCTTTTACGATCTTGTGGATGTCTTTGCGTTGAGCATTAATTACAAAACATTGCAGTATAAATACGTATGTATTTCTTGGAAAATTGACGCAGTCACGGTTAGCATTTGTGTTGCTGTCCATGTTCCAGCCATGTTCAAGGTCCCATTTGTACCCGCGAAGGAGAAGGTATGTGTCTCTAGCAGCTTCCCATCCAGGAGAGTGTTTTTGTGGAGAAAAGGTAGCCCAAGCTTCTCTGCTCAACTTTGTTTATTTTATCGTTATTTGATTTTCCCATGCCACTCATGTCCTTGTTTTGCCACCTGCTGGATCTCATTCAGCATATAATTTACAAAACTCTGGAAGAAGGATGGAGACAATCTTCTTGTTACTGTTCTATACAATACGAAGACAAAGTGACCCTGGGTATAGATAGGAACGAAGCCATAGTGTGATATCAATTATTATATTCCTCATCCTAATTTCAAATCAGATCTAGAAAAAAATCTGACTAATTTGGTAACATGGAGATTCCTGGGTATTTTCAAATGTGCCCATTTGTATTTGCAGTGTAAATAGTCACTGCCAAGAACAAATGGTATCTTGTAGTTAGTGAAACAGGGGGGATCAGAAGGCTGCTGCTCCTATTTAAGTCATTTGGAATTTTGCCACTGGTACAACAGGGCTGAGATTTCATGCTGGGCTCTAAATGTGAATGACCAACTCTGTGCTAGAAGGAAGCCACGTATCCTTTTTTGTCTTGGTGGGCTCAATTGCAAAAACAGGTAAAACCAAGACCATGCTGCAAAAGTCACACTGCCTCAAAGGTGAGATTTCCTGGAAAAAAATGGATCTGACTCTCCATTTGCTACACAGCCACTTAACAGTGATGTGTTATGACTCATTTTGGTGCAGATGCAAAAGAGGGCAGAGAAATGGATCTAATGCATTTTTCAAAAAAATAGGACTTCTAAGCTTCCACCCAGATACTGCGAGATGCCATGTCTCTGCTGACCATGCTAAACAAACATGTTCTATTTGCATTTGTCTGTGCCAAACCATGAACATTTCAAGCAATTCTAAACTATATCTTGACAGTTATTTTTCTTTTTCTCATTCATACTCTGACTTACGTATAATTTATAATATTTCTACTGGGAAAGCTTCACAGGCAACTAAGCTTTCCCTTGTGAGGTTTTGTACATTACCATTTGGAGGCATCTTTTTACTTTTACTATGGTAATATTTCCTACATCGATTTTCAACTTCATCATTACTGGAAATTGTCTAGGTAATAATTTCAAAGATGTTAAAGAGCTGCTGGTATTTCATGGAAAAGCCTGACAAACATTCCACTAAAAATTGTGCTGGTGATAATTCATCAAAAAGCACACTTCTCTAATTCCTTTCCTTTATTACAGACTTTGCCACCTGAAGTCACAAGCTTAATTCCTAAATATATGATTGGCTCCAGTTCCTCTTGTTTGTGTTCTCCCCAGGAGAAGATGTTGAGTCGGACAGAAATAAAGAAAAAGACATTTCTAACACAACTAGTCATTTATCGTGTTCAACCCAAGATAAAGAGGCCTGAGTTGCAACAATCTTTCAAGCTTTCTTTTTATCAGGATCCTGTAAAAAGCTCACATTGAGACTTCTCACAAATGGAAAAGAAATAGCAGTTTTAATGGTACAAATGCAAAATCATCAGGCCCAGCTTATGTAATGCAATGAGCAAAAATGAGATGGCAAAAATTAGGAGCATAATTTCCACTTCATTGAAGAACTTTTTTCAGACATTTTCCACTTGCAGTTACCCTTCTGATTTGTTTTCAGTCATCATTCACATACTGGGCATAAAGTATTCAAGTTTTTATCTCTATATATTTTTTTACCTAGCTATTACTTTCATAGGTACAACAAATTAGCTACATTTTCATTCAGTTCTTTTCATTAGCATTAGAGTTTAAACAGAAAGTATTCAGATTACATGGATTAATTAGATGTTTTATTAAAAAAAACCAGGAAAATGAGTTGCAGAGTATAATATAAAACACAGCAGGCTTTGACTTTCTGCCTGGAAGCTGTTTAAAAAAATAATAATAATTAAGAAGGAAATGAAGAGTACACTGTATTCTATGCATAAATCAGAGATATTAAAGGCAAATATTTGCTTTTAGATTATGATGAACTCAGATTTATAAAAAAAAATGGACTTGAGATGTTAATTTAGCTAAATATGAGCTCTAATCAGTCATTCCTCCTGCATCATCTTCCATGGCTATGCATAATAATAGTAGAGGTGTTCATACTGTAACGCAAGCTTTCACTGTAAGCTAGAGCCTGAGGATGTTTTCTCCCCTTATCCTTGAATCCCCTTTGCACAGCCCTAAGCCCCATCACACATTTAGAA
>WAAD01033064.1:26644-84082 GCA_013389945.1 Fregata magnificens | reverse complement strand
TTTCCTCCTGTGCGCTCTCACCCCCTCCCCAGGGTTCTGATTATTTACAGAAACAGTAAACTCACCTTCTCCACAGATAGGTGTTTTTCTGAACATTGTTAAAGATGGGGAAGTAATTAACTACATTAATCTTCCCGCGGAAAGATGCAGTTGGCTCCACTGGTGGTAGACTCCGTTATCAACCTTATCAGCCTCTTAGTTTGGCTGATATAACAGCAGCCATTTAGGCAGCAAACCCTGCTGCTTAGTGCTCCTTTGCTTCTTTCTTTCTCAGTAACTGGATATAGGCAGGGCAAGATGAAGACACATCAGTATTTCTTTCTGCCGTTATTGTTTCTCACAGGCTTCCGGGCAGCAGACACCATAAGCCCAAATGAAACAAAGCCAAAGAAAGCCAAACTCCCCAAAATAAAAAAGGAGAACAACGTACTCGTGCTGAAAAAGAGCAACTTTGACAGAGCATTGAAGGAAACTAAGTACCTGCTGGTGGAGTTCTGTGAGTATCAATTTCTGCTGTCTCTTACCCTGCCGGTTCTGCAGGGCATGACTGATGCTGGGGCACGCAGGTATGCCTGTTTTACTGTTGCTTTTTCCTCCAGTAGTCCTTGTTCAGTTTGTTTTTCTCCATCTATCTATTTCTGACAATGACTACTGTAATTTATTCCTTTTTGGTGTGGTTAAATACCAGTCTGCTACATAAGACGGATACTGATAGTAAGATGAGTCCTCACACGCACAGTGCTGAGTTGGCATTCTCTGCTTCCACTGCCTAATTTTGCAAATATGTGTTTCACAGCAGTGATGGGTGAAACTCTAGGTATTAAAAAAAGAACCAGAGAGGGCTTTTCTCTATCTGACATTTTCATCAGCGCTTTGTATGAGGCTTTTGCCGGATGGCATCTCTCCTCTGTGAGCATTTGGGCTTCAGGGAACGGCTTTTTTAAACATTTTGGTGTCTGTAATTGCATTATATAGGACTGCAAGACTCTTCCCCTGAAATTAGCACTCGGTTAGGTGGAGGCTGGTGTGTGGTTTTTCTATTAGGTTCATGTTTGTTCCTCATGGGGAGGAAACTAGTGGGACCTTTTGAGTAACTAACTTTGTTAGAAGATCTAGCCATCTGAGCCTTACAGAAAGTAAATCACAAAAGCAAAAGCCAAACGGTATATTCTCATGATGTTACCCATCTAAAAGTTCAGACGCTGCATAATTTCCCACTCCACAAATATGGAGCTGTATTTCCCAGCAGCTTGCTGGTAGTAGAAACCCTTCAATCTGCATAAGACAGCAAAAGCTTTGTCTCTGTTGCTTGGGCTTGACCTTGCTTCACTGTGCCATACTCACTGAGCTCAGTGCACACACGCACTTAGCCCTAAATTATACAAACACCTTGCAAACTAGCCCTCCTTTGGAGGCAGGCATTAGAGACAGGCGCAAGCTGAAACCCCCAATCTCTTCCATATTTGGAAGGGGTATCTGAAATTAAGGCAATATCCTAACTTTGCAGAAGTGCATGTAATTTGTTCTTTTGCCTCACTACCAAACCTGGATGATGATGACAATAAGTAGTAGTAGTGTAGGTTGATTTGAAATGAAAACACTTGTATTTTTCCAACAACAAAACCTAAAATACACTAACAGATTAATGAAACTAAAAATGTTTGGATCATACCAAACATTTCATTAATCTTGAAAGAACATTATGAAACTTTAAATATTTTTAAAACTTTCAGAACAATCACGTTAGAGATTTCCTTAAAACTTAATGTTTAAGACTTTTAAACACTTTTGGAAGTGTTGAAATTTAGCAAGATTTTATTTTTTAATCGTAGAGGGTCTAAAGCTATTTGCCAAATTCAGTCTACGGTAGTGAACTCTTTTGATCCCTCTGAAGATGCATTATTTTGGTGAAAAAAGAATTTATCAGAACAACCTTAGTCAAGCTCTACTCTCAGCTTTGTAAGAGCTGATTCAAAGCACAGAACCTAAATGTCCAGGTCAGAGAAGAGTTTGCAGGCAAACCTCCTTAAGTACTGGCAGAGCTGACCAACAATGAGATACCGCAACACACTTCAGGATTTTAACCTAATACCGAATGTGACATGTGAAAAGTTTCATAAAGAAACCAGAGATGAAGAAATAACTGTTCAGAATACAGTAGCGCAGGGACTCAGGTATTCAAAGGATGTGGGAGATCTAAATCAGGATTTCTTCCCCCTACTTCAGAGCAGAGTCTTGGACCTCTCTCTCTGATATCCCACCACCCTTCTTCAGAAGGGAAGGACAAACACACTCTTCCATTCCACGCCCCATCTTCCAAAAAAGTCAGAGATGAAACACTGCTCCCCAACTACACCTTGCTCCAGTGATCCTCACTGCCTTCTGGTTTGAATTCAAGGTCACCATGTCTACCTGAAGGGCTTACTGAAAACTCATGGATTGCCTTTCCCCCCACAAACCATAAAGGCATCTACAGTCCTTGCAGAGAACTGTGAAATCACTCACAAGAGTGACGAGCTCCACACTCCAGATACATTATCTGGAAATCACTGGCCTCAACCTCAATAGCCCCCTTTGGAGACATGCCACTAAACAGCCTCTGGGGCAGTGAAAAACCATCCTGCAGTGAGGCACCACCCCTGAGTCCACAATGCTGAACCACCTGTTTCGTTTGCCATAATCATTTGCATTGCCATCACAAAGAGACTAAAGATGGGACATGCACATGTGCCCGCACAGAGAGGCCATAAAGCCCTAATATTTTATGTCCTACTCCTTAAAACAGGCTATCTAAATAAACAATCTATGTGAACATGGAACTATTCAGGGAACTTCGATAATGAGAGACAAAGCAATATTCCCCAGATCACACAGGAAATCTGTGGGGCTGCCAGGAGTCAGCTTCAGAAATCCAAAACAAATGCGAGACCTGAGCCTTTTCTCTTCTTGACCCATTCTCAACCACAGAGACACAGTCAGAGAATAAGGAGAAAAACCCATGCTTCCCAGAAAGTGGGATTTGTTCTGTTGCTGCACCAACATGAGGAAAAGTTTGAGCTCCAAACTTTGATTCAACACTCTAGGATCTGTCTTAGGCTTATCTATTATGAGAAAACCCCAATGCTTTCCCTGTTGCATACCATTATCTACTTACCAGTATTTATCAGGAGAGGCCTGCTCTGATGTCTTCTGCCCAGTGACTCCCAAGTCCTCCTAATGCCCTTCAGTTTCACCCACACCGTGTCCCAGGTCTGCCTTCTTTCAGGCAAGTTTTACTATAAAAACGTATGCTGACTTTCTGCTAAGCAGTATCAGGCTACCCTTGCGAGCTGAACAAAGTACACAGGGTAAGTACCCAGCATGGAAACAAAGCAATGACCCAGGAATCCAGCACTCTTCTGCCCTCCTTCCAACTGTGTTGTGCAACAAGAAAGTAACTGAAAGGGCAGCATAATGAGGGTGAGGAAGGACACAGGAACAGGTTCCAGCTTCTCTCTGTTCTTTGGGAAAGGCACTGAGAACAATGTCTGAAAACATTGTTGAGCAGTACACAGCAATGTGCCTACTCTCCCATGGATGCAAGCCTTGCTGCCTGCCCAGCTGAATTACATGGTCTGTATGCTCAGGAGCACCTGCTCTCAAAGCTCAGGTGAAAGGGGTCTTCTGCTGCAGTCCATGGCATCTCCCCATCCATGTTAAACTGATCTAAATATCACTGAAATGCCTGTGAGCACAGGGTATATAGAGCACTTGCCATCAGCAGAAGGTAGATCTTACACCAGTGTTGCCTACATGGAAGAGTTTTACGGTTTACAACATACATTAGATGAATATAAGTCCCTGTGTTGACTTTCAATGCGGAATATTGTTGCTTTGAAGAAAAACAAAAACAAAAAATCCCAAGCACTCTGATAAAAATCCTCACCGCAGGGAGGATAAACTTTGTATACTTATAAGCACAAACACTACAAGCACTGCAGTCCACCACCGCAAACTGTAACCAGCTGAAGTCATGTATTAGCTTACTCTAGTTTTACCAAGGACAGCAACTGTCTCAACACAGTAAACTGCCCGAAAACAGTAAAATGCATCTCCTATTTAATTTCTCTTCAAAAGCCTTTCATAAACCTTTCCAACTTTCTGTCATCTGAATGGTTTTCACAGGACTTTGCAACTGTCCCATATTTCTCTGTGGAAGAATAGTCCTCAGATCCCCCAAATAGTACGGTGAAGACCATTCATGTTTAAGGCTTTCTCAGGCCAGAGAGGCAGAAATAGCCCACAACATGCTCCAGTGCAGGGATATAATATAGTGCATCAGCCCACATCAGCAACTGACCATCCTGTGACTGAGACATGTTAAATTCACCACAGTACACTGTTTCTGCAAAGAAGCAGGTATTAAACTGTTCTTTATTTTCACTGGCAGTATAATGGGTTTAAACACAGCAGACACATTACGGTCAGGGATAAAGACCACCATTTAGCTGGAAGGCTAATGATGCACTGGAGGAACATGCCTAGGGTAGCTATGGTATCTCCATTCATGGCAATATTTAAAGCCAGATTAGTCAAACAGCTGTCAAGATTGGTCCAGATATGGTTTAACTTGCCTTAGGCCAGACCAATGACCTCTCCAAGTCCCTTACAGCTCTAGTTCTGTAATCCTTTAACTTGGCTAGTGGCATATTTTGGGAAACACAAAATGGGTGCAGAGCACATGCTAACACCACTTTCTCCCAACTATCAGAAGAATCCAGGAAAAGGCCCAGACCCCAGTGAATGTTTGACTCCCCAGATCTCTGAGAATGCCTGCTCCTGTCCTCTCCAGTGAAAAGTTTTCAGTTCCTAGATAAATACAGGGATAACCTAAGGACAAGCACATAAGCGGTGCAGACCTTGCGCTGCTGCTTTGTGTGCCAAGTGCACTCTCATTTAAGAAAAAGTGGTGTTTACCTTTTCTAGCAGAACATTTGTATATCCAGTGAGGCACCGGGTCAGCCGTAGGATTCCTGCAGCCTGTGACTGACAATCTATGCTGAGATAATGACATTTAATAGGCAAGATGGGGGTTACTCTTAAAGACAAACATCTCCTTTTCGAGGCACAAAAGCCTTGAAGGTGATGTTATCGAAAAAAACAGGAAATTGCTGCCTATGTATACATACAGTTCATAAAAAGGGTGATTTCTAGGAAGCAGGGGAGGCATGACTGATTTTACATCTATTATATAGCTCAAATGGTCAGCTCACTCATAAAACCAACATCCAAAGCATACTTACTCCTGTGCTAAGAACTGATTTCAGCATACAGCACTCTCCTCACTGCAGGAGGTGAATGCAAACAGTTCAAAACCACCCAGAACAGGTAGTTCTTACTACGGGAACCTAGTGCCGTGTGAGAGATAGTGGAACTTGGGTGCCTCATTCCTGTCGGCTTCATCAGAGATCTGTGTCAGTCTTTTAGGAGTGAGTCTTCTAAAAAGAGTCACTTAAATTGTTTGCAAAATAGCATATAAAAGGGAGCAGGACAGTGGAAACATGTCTGGACTGGTACAAGAGTCACTAGATGATGTTCTACTTGCCTGCTGCAGAGACATACTGATTAGCGTGGGTCCCTTATGTAGGTGTCTCTTACACATGCTTATTTTATTGAATGCTTTGAATAAGGATCCAAACTGTAGAATAATCCTCAGTGTTTGCATACCAGAAGATCTCAAGTGAACTGCAAACTGCAAACATTAGATTAGCTCAGTTTAAAAGTACAGAGGTCAGCACAGGAAATTATGGGCTGTATCTCACCGTAGAACAGAATGGGAGAATTCAAGGTCACACAAGAAAGTTTGCAACTGCTGCAAGATTAACATCCTTCCACTCTGATATGTTAAACACGAATCCATCCTTCATGTCACGAGTCTTCTACAGAGAAAACTATGTATCTGTAGTGAAACTGTAAAAGCAGCCTACGCAAAAGATGAAAAGTGGGACTGCTAAAATGACTTCTTGACCATGCCAGAAACTAACAGCAAGGAAATCAGTATTTAGCATGACAACAGGCATATTCACAATGACTGCAGCAATCACTAGACCATCAATATGGAGAATGAAACTGGAGGCCACCAGCAATTAGCTAAAGAAGGAGGAATTCATCATGCTTTCATGTATATTCACTTCAAGAATGCTTTAGGGTCATTAAACACATTTATGTCTCAGCAAAAATTTTCTCTCTCCACATTTAAATGTATTTTAGTTCAGTAAGCTGCACTATGAAAAAAAAAGTAGCAGCTTATTCAGGTTATTGATGTGCTCAAGAGAAATAGTGTCTCAAAGTAAAAGATTTCTGGTTCTCCTCCCACTTTTGCCATATCCATTTGTGGCTTTGGGCAAAATATACTTTGACTCTCCAAGATAGAGATGATAACACATGATGGTACCCACCCTGTTCTTGATCCTTATGCAGTCACACTTTAAGTTCTTCAGAGAGGCAGGACTGGTTTCTCACAAAACGTTTTACATTGCCTAGAACAAGACTGCTGGTGGCTTGAGCTGTAAAAATCTGCATTTTTGACGGTCTGATTAAAAATCCATATTCCCTTTCAGTTCGTCAGGCTTTGCTTTCAATGTACACACAATTTCACATTAACCTAGTTCACTGTCCATGGAAAACAAAACTGACAAAATTTGAGTTGCTGACATATCAGACAGGTAAAATATAAAAATACATTTAAATCCTCAAATACATAGACTTTATGATAGCTCATGAAATGGAAAATGTGGCAATCCTCCCACACCCAACACCTTTCCTTTGGGGAATGAGGGTGTCTATAAGATTTGCTCTACATGACCTTTAGAGGGAGGCATTCTTACAGCAGTTCCTAAAATAAGGGAAACTTTAGGAGTCAGGGAAGGTGCTGAAAAATGTGATGCTGTTCTTCAGTGTGGGGCCTTCCCCTCACAAAGACAACAGGCCAACACTGTCTGAGCAAAGTGGCTGCAGAAATGGTGCTACAGTCTGCCCGCTGCAAGTGACTTTAAAAGGCGACTGCAGCTCAATTGCTATCAAAAAGAAAAGAAAGAGTAGAAATTCAAGAGGATACCACACCGGTACTTTTAACCCTCATAGTTCTATGGCCTTTTTTAATTCTTCCACATCTGAGGCAAAGAGCCTGAGTTGTTCTTAGATGCTGAATAATTTATTTTCAGGATCTGTTAAGATGCTCCTTTGGAGGTTCACATCTGTTTAGAAAAGGACACTTCACAAAACAGCAATGACACAGCGTGGGAGAGAATTCAGTGATACTTCCAAAAGACAGGTCAAAACCACTACCTAGGAAAAAAAATTTAAAATCTCAACAAACCCTTAAATTATCCTTCTTTTTATTTACAACACAGCTAAAACTACCGATAATGAAGACATTCTCCCATTGTTAATACAATGCTGTTCCTGAGCTGACAGCCTTTGAAGGGCCTCTCGCTTCTGGCAGCTGTGGCACAGCACACTGGTTTACACGGGTGTCTCATCACCCACACGTCTTCCCTGGTGACCTTGCCACCAACTCTGTTACCTCTCATCTGTGTCTGCCCTCATACTCTGCTGGCACTCAGCTCTCCTCGAGTCTGGAGCCTGTGATGCTGTGTTAGCCTCAGCAGCTGCTTCCTCACCCCAATGCCTGAAGTGATCGGTGTCAATAAAAATCTAAAACAGAGAAAGCAAAACAAAACTCAAGAAAAGGCTCCAAATGAAAGGAGTGATGATTTCCTGCAACACTCAAGTGACTTGAAAAATAAAGCACCTGGGAGGTAAGCAGAGAATGAGTGGAATGAAAAGGAATTGATGGAAAGCTGAAGAGGAGTCTAATCACTCAGGAAAGCAGGGCAAAGGTGCGTGATGGATGTTTCCACATGCTTTCTGGGTAGTCAAGGAAACAGTTTTTATCTGTCTGATGAAGAAGGCTGTTCACTCACTGAACTTCTGCCTTGCAGTTATCAGGTTAATGGTACTCGTATTTCTCCTGATCTCTGAGTGCAGTGATTACTTTTTACGGGATGGAGTCATGCACTTTTCCTAGCTCCAGCCAGGAGCTAACAACTCTACCAACTCTCATTATCTAAGCATGCTAGTTACACTACTAGTTACCTGCAACTCCGCCTATTCAGGTCATTCAGTGATAAAAGATCATTCTTAAAATATCTGTCTGGAATTGAAATATTTCAGAGAAAAATGGATCCTAAAACCCCCCAGACAATCTACATACATGTCTAATGTCCATAAAGCTTATTATTCCCTATATATTTGGGAGGCCTCTAAGTGCCTTCAACTTCTGTGTCTGGACTTCACCAACAATTTCTTCTGCCCCTTCCCAAGGGAGTCCCGTTTCGCTGTGAAGTAGGCATTTTATCTTCCAAATTCCCAGCTGTGGTAAAACAGCTGTGCAACCTTAGGTTATTAGGAAAAAAATCATTATATTGAAATTGCCTCTGGTGTAAAACATTGCCTTGGAATTAGCTAGAAGGTGCTGGATCCCTACTTGCTGCGTGGCATCCTGCTCCTTATTCCAACAGCACTCTGTCCAGAGCAATATACCCTTCCTCTTGGAAAGCCCAATAACCCAGCCTAACTGTCCTGGGCTAACCCTGACACATGCAGTCATTGTGTAGCAGCGCTCTTAAATTACATAGCAGGTACCCCATCTGTTATTTAAAAGTCGACATATCTTTGTAATCATTTTAAGCAAAGATATTTCATAAAGGCTCAACACACACTGTCCCTAGAAGCAGCAGTATTTTATAGGGTAGACAGGCTATTTCTTATGTTGACAGGTCAGAACTTCTAATAGGTATCACTGTTTTCTGCAGTTACATCTAGAGCATATTGAGATACAACTGGAGATACTACTCCAATTTTTTTTTTGTGCTGTGAGATAACATGTTACAAACTTGTTGGGGAAAAGGTTCATAAGGCCATTTCATAATCAGGAAAAAACAAATTGAAGTTAGGATCAAATCTCTCTGTAAAATCAAAATAAATTTATTTGATTAAACAGTAATTTTACAGGCAATTAGAACACAATTTGCTTTGGATTGATGCCTTAAGGCTCATTTATTTTATTTAAAGAAGCACCTTCTATTCATCACCATGGTATCTGAGTGCCCCCTGAACAGACGTTAAATTTTGTTCTACTAACAAGAACCCCCTTTGGCATGTTAGCAGCTGGAGCAGCTGTTCCAGTGCCGGGGTTTCTGTGAGCCTAAGCCAAGATAGGTTTATATGTGGAAGAATTTGGAAAGGCCCATCAGGTTAATATTTTGAGAAAATAACATTGTTTAATGCCACTCTTCACACTCTTCGCTGTAGCACTTAGGTGGAAGAAAATGATTGATGGCTGGGATTCAGAGCAAGGATAATGATGAATAATGCAAGAAATGTAACTCAGCACTGAGTTAGATTAGTGGTTTTGTCTTTCATTTATTAGAACTCATATAGAAATGTTCATTCACTTTTTGGTTAAAATTATGTTGGGCAATGTCTTCACCAGGTAGGCTGTAGAGAAGTGCATTTGTAATTTTGTGAAAGAACAAGACAGTTACTTTGTTAGATTTATGCTTTGGTGCACATGTGTGTGTGCTTGTGTAAGTATAGATCTGAATGTGTGTATATACACACACACATATATACACACAAGAACGCACATAAATGTATGAAACCAAGATCAACTGGATGTTTTTCATCTGTTCCTATTTGAAAAGTATATTGATGAAACTAAAATTTTTCTGTACAGAAACTAAAGAAAAAGGTTTTGCTCTTTGTAATAAAACAACTCTAACAAGATAGGGTATCTCAATTTTATCAAAAGAAAGTAAAATTCATTTTCTTTTCAACCCAAGTTGCAAAACTGTAAAGCTCCAGGCCTTTACCTCTTATTTGACTTTGAATACAGAGCAGCAATGTGTGACTAGTTTCTTTCTGTTGTCCTTTTTTCATGTTAATGTAACTCATAACTCCAGGGCCCAGATTAGGATGGCCCTTCTCCTTCCTCCAAACACAGAACTGCCATCTGATCTAGAGAAGGGCTGGCACACGGCACAGCATGCAGAAATATGCCACCAGTCTCTAAAAGACCATAGTCCATTGCTCTCCTTCCCTCCTCCATTATCTTATCTGGAAAAGTGGTTTCTCCATTACTAAGGTTTGCCTCAGTGAAGTGCTTATAAAACCGGTATCTTATCAAACAGTCCTAATGTGAGTAATATCTAACTCTACCCTTGACCTCCCTTTAACTCATACCCAGCACAGTCATTCAGTCAAATTACTTTTTAATTCCACATCACTTCTTCCCAACAGAGGACTATTGCAATCCTACTAGTTTTTTCACTATGACTGGTCCAAGGACATGTGGAGAGGTGAACAATCAGCATCAACACAAAGAAGTAAAAAGTAAAGATAATTTCTCATTTATTTCTGAGTCATAAAAAGACCTTATTCAACCCCTCCAGCTACTAGTTGACACAACCACCTCCACTAGAAAGCTTCACGTTGTGGCCTAGCTAACCCATTCTCTTTTGGTTGACCCTTTCCAGATGTTTCTTTATCTCAATCATCTCAGAATTTGTCTGAAGAATTTGCTGAGGCTGCACGACAGCTTAAAAAAGAAGCTCCAAGAATCCAATTTGGCAAAATTGATGTCACACACCAACATGATTTGAGAAAAGAATTTAATATTCGAGAGTCTCCTACTGTGAAATTTTTTGTGGATGGCAGCAGGGAAGATCCCATAGATTGCAAAGGTAAACTGTCTTATGCACTGATAAGATAATCATATGTAATGACAGGATGTACAGATCTATTACGCTGCTGAGAATAAAAATATAGATGCTCAGATAAAGAATATGCAAGGTAGCAAGCTGGTTTTGCCCATGCTTTTAAACATACAATTACCACTGTACCAATACGAGAACTTGGATTTGAATTCATCTTCCAAGTGTATAACTGAATGGTATGTTTAGTTCACACAGCCAAATTCATTGCTGGCATAATTCCACTGAGTACAGAGAATCACCCCAACAAGATGACTTACTCCCATTTACTACAATAAACATAAATGAGTTACACCAAACAAGAATTTGGTCCTGAACCTGCTCCGTTTGCACTTCTAGTTCACTGCAGTTCCCATGGGTAGCACGCCTACAGAAGCAGGCTGGAGCAATACTCTGGGCACCTAACAATGAATTGTGAATTCACTAAGTTCATGCTAAGCATACAGGTATACTTCCTAAACCAAGGAAAAGAATTTTGCAATTTAGCCATCAGAGGGAGCTCATATGTGGCTCAGAAAAACCATGGAATAATTTGAAATCTTTGATGGAAAGTTATTAAGCAAAGACAACGGTATTGGAATAGGACTGACTTGAGCAATCCTGGGAAATCCAGGCCTTACTAGAGTTTTTCTTTCACTGAACATATATACAGGAAAGATATTTAAATTTTTTTTTTTTTTTTTTTTCCTAAAACGATGAACCTTTACAGTTGACAAAAATTGCATGACTTGGCCAAGCATCTGTTAGTGTACTCCAAGCAAATACAGTTGAGTCACAAATTTAATACAACCAACAAAAAAAGGAACCTAACGTTTGCCTCCTGAGCCTGTACACAACCGAGTGCTCTGACTTCTTTAACTGCTGAGCCCCCTGTGGCTGCTGCTGCTGCTGAAAGCTGATCTTCAGTATTTTTAGTAACTTGCTCTTCCTTGCTATTGAATTTCTTAACAAGTTCCCATCATCTAGACTTGTGCAAACAGCAGCTTCTGCACAAATGCCACTGAAAGCGTGATTTGCCATACTGAACTTTTATTAGAGGTGCTGATACATGAGAGCGAAAGCACTTACCTTCAGTGTCTGATTAAATCTATAGCATTGACAAGAAAACCTCTTTTAAACTGGTAAACCTATTTGACAGGTATGCTTGTGAGAACCGGTGAATACAGAGTATCATAACACAACACGCACCTAGTCACCCTTCAGCAGAGAGCTGCTATTTAAGACACACTTACTAGCAAGACGCAAGAAGTTAGGAAGCTGGCTTCTGCTCTGTGATTTGTACAAGATAGCATCAACTGTTCAGAGCACGTGTACCACCAATAATGACTTAAATTACATAGTCTTGACTGGTAAATGCTTATGTACAACAACTAGCACTCACCTAACGCGTATAACTTTTAAACCATTGAGAATTGGCAACAGAAAATGCACAGCGACCATCCAATCACTTCTCGTACTGAACATGGTATACTTCACGCCACAAAAGAAGCTGCAGACCTCGCTTAAATCAAGAAATTAACTCAAATATTTTATGGAAGAGGGAATTTTTGAATGGTTTTTCTGACAACGGACACATCATGAAAGCCAAAGCAAAAAAAAAGGCTTTGTAAAATAATAATTTACAATTCCAAGGCCAGAATTTGGCCAGTAGAAACAAGCTACACAGGCTGTTTAAAGCAACTCAATAGAAAGATTAACCACATGAAAAATATGCTGAGGGGTTATATCACTGACATAAGCTGTGAGAGCTCAATTCTGCATTTAGACAGCAGAAGTCAAGCACTATGAGGCCACTAGACACTGCTCTGTACTCTGCAGCCTATACACTCCAGAGCAGATGCCTGCCTGCTTCACCTTAAAAAAAAAAAATAGTATTTTAAACTAGTTGCAGTGCAGCCTGCTGCAGAATGACTTGATGGCAGTAAAATGGTCTGACTCAATTTTGATCTTGTCATATTGCTAAAATGCACAGTACCAGGACTTGCATCTTTGATAATCCACTTGTACTGTACATCTTGACTCTAGCACTTCACAGCATACAGACTTTTTCTTTTTCATATATAATTTTCATTAACCCTTTGCTGGACTCTAACTCTGGTCCAACAAGGATGTCATACTCACAGAGATGAAAGGGCTACTTTACAGCTGAGATTTTCATCTCCTGAGCCTCAATTTGTGGCTCCAATTCCTCTGAAAACATGATACCTAAAAAATGTATTTTTTAAAGAGACTCAAGATTCCTAAAACTCCTGAAAGCTTGAAGAGAATTTACCAAATAAACAGACTGACTGTAATCTCAGTAAAACTGGCAGCAGTGATTTGGAATCCAAAAGATGGAACAATCCAGAATTGAAGGACAACTTTGATACTTCAGCTTTGTTTCTTATGTCTAAACCGAAAAGTGAAGCTGCAGCAGCACAGAGGAATTTTAACATGTCTCTGTGCCTATCAGATCCCTTCTGCAGCACCGAAGGAACAATTCTGACACCTAATTTAATTGAACAGACAGTTCAATAAAATCTGCAATTGGTTTGAAGTCATTTTGGATTAAACCTCAGGTCGATAGCTCTTTATAGCTTACTGTGATTTTGGGACACATGAAATCTTGCAGAACAGGTTTTCTTACTTGTCTGAATTTCCTCATCCTTATTCTCCATCTGTGATTAAGCAGTTAATTGGACATACAGCCATTTGCAGCGGTCCCAGAAAACACAGTATCTACTGATCCATCGTTGATCTTCTAGAGTCAGCAACAGTTTAAACGGTGACTAGAACCTGAGGCTGAATTTGGATGCCCCAAGCCCACTTGGAATCAGCTGTGACCTCAGTCCTAAGGAGCCCAAAGCCATTTGTATTTGGCACCCTTCCGCACCTCCACTGCCTCTGTCTTGATTGCACAGAAATTTCTGTCATTCATTTTGATCATTTTAACTCTCTTGTCCTTCCACAGGAGTCAGACAGGCCTCAGCCTTTATTACATGGGTGAAAAGAAGAACAGGACCTAGCACTGTTTTAATCAACTCTACGGATCAGGCTGAAGCCATCATACATGCTGACAATTTGGCAGTCATTGGCTTTTTTAAGGTAATTCACTGGAAAACTCAAAAGGCTGGTTTCTGTTCTGACTTCGGGATATACCGCTTGCCATTGCCACGAACTGCCACACATCCAAAAGACCTAGAACTCGCCTGAATAACCCAGGCCCCCAGTTTTCTCTGCATTTTTTAAATTTAATTGTTTCGATCTACATTTTCACACTTCTAGATAAGCAGCCCAGGCAGACATAAGAACATCTCACACCACAGCACTTTTCCTGAATAGGTACCAAGGCACAGAGACCTACCACTCTGAGAGCAGCTTCTGAGAGCATGATGCTACAGCAGTGTTTGCACAGCCCTGGTCACAGCAGACTTTCCTGTATCCTCAGAGAAAGGGCTTCTGCCAAACCATCCCAAATTTGGTGGCTGGTGGGAAGAGGGCAGAACTATTGACCTACCTATCCTTACTTAACTCCATCCTTTTCTTTGGAGAGACTTAACCCATTGCTGGTGGGGGTTATACTGCTACTGGAGTCTCCAAATGCAAAAAGTTGTAATCCCTGCCCAGAGTTGTAACTGATCTAAAAATCTAGGGTTACCTGATCACTGCATTTCTATTCAAACATGGTGTAAAATCATAGACATGAATAGTTGCAGGCTGTTCTGGTGAAGGAATGTTCCCTTCCTGCTTAAGGCCACAAAAAAAGCAGTAAATATTGTCCAATATACTGGAGTGCCTTTTCTTCATCTTTCCATTTGATTTAAACAACTTAATTGAAACTCAGGGGGGCAGAGCACAGCTCCATGAATATCACGCTAACTATGGTTTTTAGCCCCTGCTAGCTAAGAAACTTGCACGGATAGAAGTCATAAAACATTACACTGTATATGATCCAACTCATGTAGTCCTTTCTCAAGCAAATTCCTACTAGTTTCCAGAGCTGAATAAGGTTGTTAGCATTCGGGGCCGAATGATACAGAACAATAGTCATATAGTGCAAAATAAATTTCAGCTGTCAAGGCGTGCAGTCAGAAGTCAGTAAAATGGGAATAGTTTTTTCCTGCTTTTTCAATGTGTCCTTGAAATCTTTAATATCTGAAACATTCAATCAAGGATTTTCTCTAACTAAAGAGACTTTTATTCTGGTATCTCTCTGCCCAGTTGAAAGCACAGTGTCTGGACTCATACCTGAACTGATAAGGTCCCAAATGTGTTGGCTACAGTGGATAGTCCGAGTTTTATGGATGTGGAAAACAGGATTCATTACCAAAATGCCCCATAGTAACAGAGCTGCTGAACACATACAGCATAATAGGACAAACTGTGAAAATGCTCAGAGTGCCCAGAATTTTGCTTTGCAGCAATCTGCTTGCAGCCGTTTATGAAGGAAGGCAGTTTTTCAGTGCTGGGCCAGATTGACAAGCCCTTGCTATCACAGTGATGCTGGAGAGTTCTCTGAACCACACTGATAGCAGATATTGCCTGCAGATGTGTTTGACTGGACCCCATGATTTCACTTGGGGGCTGAAATGACAATAGATGAGCATGAGCTAGGGCATGTCAGATATTTAATGGGTGGAAGCCAACAAAATAGTGTCCAAGTAAATAAAGAGCTGTATTTGGCCTTCTACTAGTCACAGATAGCTCACAAATGTGAGTGCCAGGATGTGTTGGGAGGTCTCAGCATATAAATTACTATTCATCTAGCATGAAATAACTGTCTGATTAAATCAAATCTGTAAGCGCTGTTGCCTTTCATCATGCTTATTTACTATTAGTTTGAGGGTGGACAGCACAGTGACTACTTGACAGATGTAGGAGTCAAGGTCCCTGCCTTCAAGAGCACTCAGTCAAAGCACCAAACACATCAGTCAGGTCCTCTTGCAAGCAGAGAGCCCTCCTCTCTAATCCATCACATCCTGCCGGCTGTGCAGATGAGCTGCGGCAGGGGAGCAGCTGTTGGCATGATCCTCCCCCATCTGCAGAACTCTTTGCAGAGTGTGGAAATGCCAGGGGAGTGCAGGGCAGATGAGATTAGCGCAGGAAGTACATAGGGAACCATACACCATCCACACTGACCCAGCCAGCCAACACTAGCGGGAAAGGTGAGCGCACTAGTGGTGTCACAGCACTCCTAGGATCTCCCCTATTGTGAAGATCTCCCCTTGGAGGTAATCATGGCAAGCAACACCCACTTTACAATTACACTCTCTTCTCTACCTCACAAGCCTTTAGGGGTCTGCCTCACCTGTAGCTCTCACTCCTACACACCCTAGCAGGATGCAGGATACAGTCTTAATAAATACTCTTTCTGGGACTAGGAACTTCACAATGACAGTGTGGAAGTTTTCTGTGAGACGGCAAGAGATGTGCCAGAGATGCCTTTCGGGATGACAACCAGCAAGGACGTCTGCGCTAACTACGGCATTCAAAAGAACACTCTTGTTGTGTTTAAGAAGGTAGGAAGGCAAGCCTAGCAGGCAAGCTGCAGTGAGCTGCCGTGGCAGCTTTGGGCTAAGGAAAGGCAGTTTGGGAATTTTTCAGGTTAAATAATTTCCTAGTTGAAATTCAAACAGCTTAACACAAAAAACATTGCATTTACAGACAAGAGAGACAAGCAGGAGGCAAACAGCAACCTTTGGACAACTGATGCTTTCAATCTGTCTGCCTACATTCAGGCTCCTAATTGATAGTTAAGGATCTGGATAAATGGCTTTATTTCCCAACCCACGTTCTAATCAATACGTGCTGCCAGGTTCAGTGAGTTTTGCAGACATTCACCTCTTTTCCTTTGTGTTGCTTTTGGCCAGGAATCTTCTTTTCTTCCAATCCACAACAGAAGAAGTGGCCAACAAGAAGAACAAAACTACACAGAAGTAGCACCAACATTTAGGTTATGAAGTAGTCAGACCAAGGACGTCCTGAGTGAGCATATATCACAGACAGCGTGCATAAATATAGAAAAGACCTTTCAGTATGTTAAGATTATTGAGCAAATTAAAACTGTCAGCTGTACCTTGAATTTTAGCTATAATCTTGTTCTGTAATCTAGCTGTGACATTTATTTTACAAGTTATGGAATTTCAGTTACTGAGGATCATAAAATAGCAAAGCTGAGAACAACATTTTAGAGTAAAGACAGTCTCTTTGCTCCTATAGTTGATAAGGCCAACAACCTCACAAACTTCACTATTTGTCCAAGGGAAAACCTGTGCATAATGAAGTGCTTGAAGATGGCAGACAGAACAAACTGGATCTAACAAGGTTAATCAAAACCTTTACCTTGGATTTGGTCACTGAATATAATCTCGAGGTATGTGTATTTCACTGTATAAACAAAAGCCACAGGAGAAAGATAGGAATCCATGCAGAAAAAGACCTAGGGAGCTATTCTGCTCCTTAATGTTTGAGAATTTTGTTTGCTTGTTTGACTAGGCCAGCCCTAAACACATCTAGAAACACCAGCAGAACCCAACAGGCAGCTCTCGGTCTAATCCAGGCCAAAGGATGCTTCCCTCTGGCAAGATGTTGTTTCTTAGAGGAGACAGGGAACAGCTGGCCAAACAGTGAACTTGCCTGAACATGCAAACACCTCCCTCCTGTGGAGCCAACACAAAGGCCCGGGCTGCTTCTGCAGCAAACTAGGTGGGGTGGGAGGCTGGAAGGTGAGTCCCTATTCTGGCTCCAACCCTTCCACTCCCATGCAGCAACCAGGTCCTCTGTGCCAAGACAAGGAAGAAAGAAACCAGCAATAACTGTTGGTAGTGCAGATAGGAAGGGAAAGACATGGAAATACCTGCTTGCCTGGGGGACACTCCATTGCCTCTAACCATGGGGTTGCATGAGAAAAAGGACAGCTCTGTGCAGGGAAGGAGACGTAAGCTGCTGATGCCACCCAGAAGTGAAGGAAGTATCCCAACCAGGTCTAGCTCCTGCAGCTGCTGCAGTTGGGCCTCCTTGGGTAACACCGCCTTTTACTTTCAGCACATCTTTAGCATTAAATCTTCAGTGTGTTATACAGGAGGTCAGACTAGAAGATCATAACAGTCCCTTCTGACTATAAAAATACATGAACAACGATGAGGTTTTTCCCGGAACAAAGAAAACACTCAGCGCCTACTGATTCTTCTCACTATCTTCTTTAAAACAATGAAAAAAAATCCAACAGTTATGGAAATGATTGGGAACTGAGTCTTAAAAGTAAAATTTGCAATAGCAGAACTGAATGATACTGATACTCTGAGCCTCTGATTCACTGTTCTGCTTACAAAGAGTGGAACAGATGTTGAGTCTTTTTGCTTCCCAGACATCTGTGAAGATTTTTGATGTCCCTGTTGAAAATCACATCCTGCTGTTCACCCCAACGAACTCGGAGACATTCAATGTGATTTATGAAAACTACAAGTCTGCTGCTGCGGAATTTAGAGGAAAGGTTTGTATTGCTGAATCCTGCTTTGCAAATATGAATGCCAAAAGATCCATGGAAAAACACTCAGTGTTACCGGTAAAAGTACACTGCTGTCAGTCCACCTTCTAAGTCTACCAAATCATTTAAGAGCAGTTTCCGTAACTATTCTTTGAATTTGTTAAGGATGCAAGCTGAAAAATAAACTTCACTTGAAAATGATTCTTCAAAATGCAAAGATCACACAAACCAACACTAACGCCACCTGCTCCCAATAAACCTGTTTCTGATTTTACAAATATGACTTTCTAGGAGCAACTTCCAACCAAAAATAGTTTTAGCAAGGTTCTGGCAATTTCTGCCACCACCAGGAAATGCCATGAGGATCTCAGGGTATTGCCTGAACCAAGAGTTGGAACCAGCTACAAAACCTGAGAAATACTGCAAGGCATCTGCATAGCCTTGCTTGCAGCACATGTGTTTGCACATATATAAACAGGTATAGGCAGTCATACACAGAAGTATTTCAGTTTTCCATTGTCAATCACTGTGGTGCTACTCCTGCTCCAAGTACGTGAGACACTGAAGAATGGTAAGTCATCTTGTTATAAAATATCACACATTAGTATTGGGAAAGACATATGGATTACAGGTGTTTCAGCTCTTTTGTCCTGTTAAGATTTATTAGGAAGAGCAATTAGAGCTTCGAGGGGTAATTTCAAAGTGTTACTAAAATAGGTGATAGCAAACCACTGTGAAAGGACAGAGGGAAAAGCTCCATTCCTTTTGGCTGCTTTAGCATTTGTTATTAACTAAGATCAAGGTATGATAAAGTCCACAGAGCTGCTGGTTGTTGGACTGAGACCAAAAATGGTTCTACACAATTCCCTGCATTTAAGGTTAGATCCTAACCCACTGCCAAGCTCCATGGTCCGTTTCTCTAAAATGGCTAAACCAAAGATGGAAGACTCAACCAGATGCATGACTCTCTCTTTATTATCAGATAATGTTTGTCTTGGTGGATACTAATGAAACAAGGAATGGACGAATTTTTGAGTATTTTCGCATCAGGGAGGTTGACGTTCCTGCTGTGAGAATCCTAAATCTGACAAGCGATGCAAAGTACAAAATGCCTGCAGATGAGGTGACTGTGGAGAACCTAAAAGAATTTTGCCAGAGCTACCTAAATGGAAAAGCAAAGGTATGTCCATTACTAATGAGACACCCCTTTATTACGCCAGCTAAAACACTAACAAATTTGCAAAACAACCCTTTTTTAATTAGAAGTGTGCTGTTCCGATCATTAATTTACTCTCGCTCTGATGCATTCATCTACAGTTATTGACAGAGCATTCCTCTGTATTTAACAACTGAGGTGGACTACAAAGTTCTCCAGTCCTCCTATGTAAAAACTGGATAAATCATTTATGGCCCAATATTTTAGTTGATTTCAGTTGATGTGTTTTAGTGGCTTAAAAACTCCCTAGGTCTCAATCTTTCCAATACTATAATGGAGATATTTTACTCCCTTAGTTGGGAGAGATGCAAACAATGATTGCAACAGATTTTGAGGTTACAGAGAAGTCCAGTAAATAGAAAATGGACAGTTTCAGAGTGGAGTAAGATTTGGTATTTGTTGTCAGTGAGTTTAGCAGAGTGAATTTTCAAAGGGGGATCATTCCCAATGGTAAATACAGTATTTGTTGTCATAATGAGGCATCATCCTCCACACTCACTTGAAAAATACATTAATACATTAAATGTATTAATTTATTATGTATTAAATATTATTAATGTATTAAAAATACATTAAAATGTTTTGCTTATTCAGTGCTCTTCAGGGTGATTTACTTTTGTTTCCATCACGAGGAGAAAAGATGAAATAGTCAGTCTGACAGCAGGCAGAATTTAAGAGATTTGAGTATTAGATCCTGATTTCAATGCTGGAAGGGGGCAGAAGGACAGAAGAGGTGGGGATGTCTCCTCTTCTCCATCAAGATCTGCTTGAGTGGCAAACTCCCACCAGGGAACAGCTTCCATGGGGAATGTGGGCCTTTCTACTACTGTGCTGTGGTGTAAAAGAAAAGAAATTGCCAGCTAAAATACTGTAAATTGTAGGAGTCATGTGGGGACTGTGATTGGTGGTGAAGGCAGAGATTTAAGTAGCAATGCACACTTTCTTGTGTGTTTTACATCACTTTTGAGAGCCCACAACAGGTAAGCTTTTCAGTAGTCTAGCTTCTGAACAGTGGGCCACAAGAATTCAGGACGATGAGAGCAAACATGTTCCAAACGGTCATTTTCAGACAACCTACTATGGAGTCTGTATTGAAGAGAGGGACAAGTAATTCTGACTACCAACTATGCAGGGGTGTGAGACCCCAGCTCCCCACTGAAGGGAGAGAAGGCGGTAGCACGCGAAGGCTGATTAGGATGTAAAGATATAAAAAATAATGTACAGTAGTAGTGCACATTAGGTAGAGAAACATCCCATCAGTCTCACATTAACTTGAGCCGGAGTACAGTTTCTCAATGCTCCCTGCACTTTCACAGCAGCATTTCTGTTTCTGCTTAGCTACATCTGTCTAGTGAAGAAATTCCAGAGGACTGGGACAAGATGCCTGTCAAAGTGCTTGTTGGGAAGAATTTCAACAGGATTGTCTTCAATAAGACCATGACTGTGTTTGTTATGTTTTGTAAGTGCTATTGTTGTATTCAGATTTTAAGTTGCTTTAACATGATCAATTGGAAGTGAAAAACAAAAGCTCATGCTTACATACCAAAATAATCTTTGCACTTTACAGAAGCTGAGCTTAAGGAATTTTTGTTGTCCGATGAAAGCATTGAAGAAAAATCTGTGTCATATCTCTGGAAACACTGTGATACCTTTGCTGACTTAGGGTTGGACTGAATAAGACTGGATCCCTTAAGTAAATATTTGTCAAGGCCGTATCAAATCTCAGTGCTGAAAGACAAAATGACACTAGAACGTCATGTTGTACAATGAAACATTATGGCGTGCTGTACAGGATGAGTCAGGCTGTCTTCCAAGGACAGAGGGAGAGTTAAGTGAGGTTGTCTGGTTATAATGCTCTAGGATTAAATCCCAGAGAGGAGTTGTGGTTTAGCAAATTGTAACTCCTTTTTTCCTCCTCTGTCTGCAAGGGCTTTCCTGCTTGACTCTTCACAGCAAGAAACCACTAGCCCTATCCCTGTACCAGCCAGCAGGGATTACTTTGTGCCTTAATTATTTCAGTAGAGCAAACATGCAGCATTAAGATAAATATAGACAACTAGCTGTACTGCCCTGAATTCCAGAAATTCTTAAAGGCAGTACATTCCTGCAATCCTCCTTGTTGGCTGCAGCCATTTCATTCACGCAAGTCATTTTTAAATTTCAGTATCACAAACAAACTAATCTAAGCAGTCCTCTAGAAATGAAAGGCTGGTAAATGGGATGTAGTGTATTCAGGAAAGTGCCCCAGAAATTTTAATTCCACCTAAACTGAGTATGAGCATTGTTCTTATGACTGACCATGTTCTATGCTATTTAAGGGGATACTGGGTTCTCAGCAGTTTGGCTTTTCGCTAACCTGCATGAGTGCAGTGCTCAGAGTCAAAACACCACCATACCTCACACTCCTCCTTTTAGTGTAAATATAGCATAGTTTATGAAGACAGTTAATTTTAGTATGCAGAAAGCATTTTGTGCTTCTGGCAAGTATTTCACCATGGGAATGATGCAAGACTTACTTGGGCTGCATTGGTTATCTGGTACGCCTCTCCAGCAAAGTCATGTGACGAGTGTTGTGTGTTTGTTATAGTCATAAAAGGCTAAACAGAGCTAAAGCAGCACTGCTATCAGAAATGCATTAGTGAATAGCTAGTTATCACTACATGAAAACTCATGAAATTCATGAAGAGTGAATGGTTTCAAGGAGAGACTGATCACAAGTGAAATCCAAAACCCTGTTAACTTTAAGGGCTAAATGGGTCCCAGTGATTGCACCAGCACATGCTCTTCTGCCAGACTGTATCCTTCTACTTTTATTTTTAAATTTGCAGATGCCCCTTGGTCCTATAATTGCAGAAAACTCCTGCCAATCTGGGATAAGCTAGGAGAGCAATATGAAAGTCGCAAAGACATAATCATCGCAAAGATAGATGTCACAGCAAACGACATCCTGTCCGTTGGATTAGATCGCTATCCGTTCTTCAGACTCTTTCCTGCTGGACCAGATTACCAGGTGAGAAGCTGTCAGGGAAGAATGTGGAGACACAGCTGCACACTGAGGGAGCATGTGTGTGTTTGCACGCATGTGTCACGGTGAGACAGGAGTCCTTTAAGCAAGAAAGCTTTGGTCCTTACCTACCCAACATTGGATTAATTGCTGTCAAGAACCTGAATTAGAGGAGACACCCTTCTATAGTCTTCTCCTATGTGTGAGGCTGTGGCAAGAGCCCAGATATCACTTACCGAGTTGGACCTACAAGTCATTACAGCCTTACATTCTGCTGTTTAACAACCTCCAATCTGCCTGTTGGGTTCTAGCAACAGTCTCAACTCAGGGTGAACTTACAGATACCTCCTCCTAATCATTGCAATGCCGTTTTACTTCAAACCATGACAAGAGATGTACTGTCACAGAACTACCCTGTGCCAGTTGTTTCTGGAACAGGTATGACTATAGCCTCTAAAATGCTGGTACTACACTTGTTAGAATGGTAGGGGTTGGAAGGGACCTCTGGAGATCATCTCGTTCAGCCCCCCTGCTTGAGCAGGTGCACCTAGAGCAGGGGCATATGACTGCGTCCAGGCGGGTTTTGAATATTTCCAGAGAAGGAGACTCCACAACCTCTCTGGGCAGCCTGTTCCAGTGCTCTGTCACCCTCAAAGTAAAGAAGTTTTTCCTCGTATTCAGGTGGAACTTCCTGTGTTCCAATTTGTGCCCATTGCCCCTTGTCCTGTCGTTGCGCACCACTGAAAAGACTCTGGCCCCATCCTCTTGACACCCACCCTTTAGATATTTGTAAGCACTGATAAGATGCCCCCTCAGCCTTCTCTTCTCCAGGCTAAATAAACTCAGGTCTCAGCCTTTCCTCACAAGAGAGATGCTCCAGTCCCCTCATCATCTTTGTAGCTCTCCGCTGGACTGTCTCCAGTAGTTCCCTGTCTTTCTTGAACTGGGGAGCCCAGAACTGGACACAGTACTCCAGATGTGGCCTCACTAGGGTGGAGTAGAGGGGGAGGATAACCTCCCTCGACCTGCTGGCCACACGCCTTTTGATGCACCCCAGGATACCGTTGGCCGCCTTGGCCACAAGGGCACAATGCTGGCTCATGGTCAACTTGCTGACCACCAGCACTCCCAGGTCCTTCTCAGCAGAGAGAGTAATGCCAGTAATTTTACTTCATTCCAGTACGACAGCCTCAACTGGGAATAAGTATTTGTTGTTAAGACCAATGATCTTTATACTATGCTACCTAATGGATCAGCTATGTTACACAATAATCAGAAAATGCTGCTGAAAGAGGAGGCAAAGAAAAATATTAAACAGTCACATTCCCCCATCTACGTAGATAATCTAATTAAAAAGAAAATATCTCTGAAGCAAAAAAAATTTCTAAGATACTGTCATAATTAAGACATTACTAAGCTTTTCATTTTTCTTCTTAGTCCTAAACTTAAATTAAATTCTAAGACATTTGCCCATGTCCTCACTTAATCTTTGAGGGAGAGATTTTCCTCTCAGATATGCATGCACAGCTTCTAATGAATTGAACTGCAGTCCTGCACACTCACACCATGTTTAGTCTTTATGCAGAAAAGCAGAAACCCATTAAATGCTCATAATAGATGTCAGTTTGACAAAAATATCAGTAACAACTTTCGTTAACTATTAAGGGATTGTTTCATACTTACAAATACCCTGAAATGAAACAATATTTGAAATCTCAAGTTCTTCCTTGTGCACCATGTTTTTATACCAGTTCCCTCAACTTCAGAGATTTTAACTTGTACTTGACTACCAATGCAGGTGTCCTGTAGACGTCTGCAGTCTTGCAGACCCAAGTGTTCCGGCATTCTTTCTTATGGCACTATATGAACAGCTGGCCACAGACATCTTTACTCACTACAGACAATCATAAATGATCCGAGACACACTCAAGCCGTTAATACACAGTCACTGCAACAGCTCTCAGTCATTTCCTACCCAACCAGCAGTTATTCTCCCACGTATACTTGTCCTCTTCTAGAAGTTAACCAAAGTCAGAGCACACGATACAAATGTAACATCACAACTTGCCATGGCTCAGAGTATCTACTGTGTTTTCCACTGTATAGGCACTGCCCCAAAATTACAATCCCTACTCCCTTATTCTGACCATGAAAAGAGCGACAGAAGGGCCTTGGAGCCAAAGAGGAACTGGTATGTTCAGAATGAAGAAAAAGAGGAACAGGAAATATATGCAGTCCAAGAACACCACCTGATGCAACCTTGATTTCACACAGACATCTCTTCTAGCCTTCAGTATTTTGCTAGCGTTAGAAACACAAACAAATGAGCTTTCCAATTACCTCTACCGATCTTTCACATGGTTTAAGGACTAAGGATGAATTGAACACTAGCGCAGAAGCAGCAGGAACTCTAAAGATGAAACAACTATCAGAAGACTCTAGAAAGCACATCAAAGTGCACGTAAAGCAGACTCTAAAAAGCACATCAAAACGTATGTAAAGAAATCTGAACATGCTCCTGATAAACCAAGGAAAATGTGGCTAACATAACACGACCCAAAGTTGTTTTCTACAACTGGGTTATCATGTTCTCTGGCCACCACAGACACCCTTACACCTCCTCAAAGGCAAAGCCACAGGCAGAACACATTACTATGCAGTCCCTTCCAAGCACTCTCACCTGAGGAGATCATACTTGATACTACCCTCTGAACAGAAGTATCTGCTACGTCTCCAGGCTATGAACCGTCTTCTTTCCAGCAGACTGTCACTCTCTAGTCTGTTTAAGGACAGGTTCAGCTTTTCCTGAAGTTAATGACAAGTCACCCTCTTACTTTCAGTGGACGCAAAACTAGACGCATGACAACGTTTTTAAATCAGGAGGCACTTCAGGTTAACCGCAGTTAGGTGGAGTTGGATGAGCTGAGAGACCTAGATCTATAGCTGGGCGTTTAAGCATGTGCCCAGTTTTCCAAAATACCGAGTGTTTCTATGCTGGGGAACAGTTATAGCCAGAGCTGAAGGAACAAGAGAGTGAATCTGATGAGTTACGTGGAGGAGGGAGTGACCAGGCACGATCTGAGCTCCATCTGTGAAGCTGATGAACAACTCATCCACTGCGTAATTCACTCCAAATTTAAGGGCAAAACATGCAGTCTTTCAGATGGATTTAAGATTATTCTATTTCTTTCTATGGGTTAAGTGAGAAAAATAACATTTATATGATCTTATGCACTGATTACTCCAATGAGAAGTGTTGACACATATCCTCAGTAACCAGTGCAGGGATCAGCTGCTTCTCTGGCTTTACAGGTCTTTGGGTTCTCAAATTGCTGTTGCAGCCATCATCAGAGTTGATAAAAATCAAGACCCATCTGAGAATATTAATCACCTCTGGAGGAATCAAATAACCCTTCTCAAGAAACTTAAGCTTGCAACATAAAAAAATAACTTCAAGGCTGCCACACTTTTTATTACAAGAGAATGCCTTACTGAACAGAAATATCAAACCTGTGTATACTTCTAGTGAATTCACCACAGAATGGAGGTGTTTTGTTTACAGTCCTTTGAACTCAAATCAGGCATAAGAGTAACTAGTGTAAAGTAACACAGCACTATTGGGAGTAAGTAACACACAGTGGGAGTAAGTGAGCTTAACCCAAGTGAGCATAGGCATCTGCCTATTTCTAAATATACTCAGGTAACAGCAGACAGTTCCCAATGTCATTCACACAAGCTGCTACAAGTTTTTGTTAAAAGACTTGTGCAAGATCCTTCTATACTTCCAGAGAGCAAAGGTGTTGGGGGAGGATCTTAAGAATACAGTATGGTGCCTAGACCTTCTCAGAGAATTTTAAAGCTCAAAACTGAAAGTGTTTCTTCCTTGTTAAACTTCCTCAGAAGAAAATCCTCAGTAAACTCCCAACTTAAGGTGAAGTATAAGAAAATTAATGTCGCTGCTCATCTTCCTCCTGTTCTTTCAAGCTGTGCAACAGCTGGTACTTCTGGACAGTGTATTTCAGAACTTTTTCAGAATTTGAATTTCCATCAAAATCTTTAGACAGCTTTGAATATCATGGCTGGACACTTAAAAGACTCTGCTCTTCAAAATATCTTGCAAATGCTCGTTGTTAAACACAGAAAAGACACTGACATCAGTAGTTGGCAGGATCCCAGACTGTTATTATACAATAATGGTTATGTTTTTTATACAAATCCTTTTCTTCTTAGGGATATACATCTATTTCTTCTTCACACTTGAGTTTCAGGTGACATTGGAACCTGCTGTGCCTCTGCCCTCGCTTTCTAAACTGAGCCCAAAAGTCTAGAGTTCGGTCAGTCTAAAGAACTGAAATCCTCCAGCTGATTATGCTGTTATTTCCAGCATTTTGCATACAGAGTTAAATACTTAACCTTAAAACTCTTTTCAGGAGGTGGCCTATGCTGGGGAGCATACCTTGGAGGCATTTTCAGAATTCTTAGAAGAACAAAGCAAGACAAAAGCAGAAACAGGAGAGAAGGTAGGCATTTGATCCAGACACTGACTGATCTGCTGTGTAATCCAAGGCATGTTCACACCCTGTATAGGTATACCTGAACTGGCTATAGCACAGCCACACACACGGGCTTCAGCCACTGCTCATGTCAACGCTTGGGCGGTTCTTACCAGCTCTTAGCTGGTTTCAGGCTGACTAGCTTGGCATGACCACGCTAGCTGCAGTCATATACCACTGCCTGGCAGGCATGTGCCCACTCACATCCTTGTTTTCATCACACAAAAAACTCTTCTCCCACTGCTCATGTTATCACTGAGTCACTATGTTAACACTCTGGTAGCAAGTACTGCATGGCAGAAAGGAACCTGCACCTCGACAGGTGTAAGCAAAACTTTGTCAGGATTTTAGCTGGAAAAAAGAAGCC
This sequence comes from Fregata magnificens, assembly GCA_013389945.1. NCBI lineage: Eukaryota > Metazoa > Chordata > Aves > Suliformes > Fregatidae > Fregata > Fregata magnificens. Next base: position 56,663 of record WAAD01033064.1, on the reverse strand, counting down.
CCAGCTAAGTTAGTTTCAGCTACAGCTGGAGTGGTTCAAATATCCATTGCCCACCTCATCCTGCTACATTCAGCGTGGCTTTTCTTCATAAAGCAAGGGCACAACTGAGAGCAGACATTATCCCCTCTCTTGGCAATCTGGTTATGATTATTGTCTGATTCCTCAACCCTTTCTCCTCCACTGTAAATCAGACCAGACAAGCATTAGCTGTCCCAGATCAGCCCGTTATTTCATCCCAGACACTTCACCGCAAAAAGACATACTGTAAGTGAACAACGTGATCAAGCTCCACACAGACAGCTCCAAGCAACAGAAAAAAACTGACATAGAGATGGAGACACGGTCCACCCAGTATAAGAATCATGGGCCCACTCTGCCTGGAAGTGAGGTAGATCCACAGCGTAGCAACAGTTGTCATTAACACTCTTTTCCACTAGCAGGGAAACTCTGTGGGTGGAGAACCAGTTTTGAGTTTTCAGACTTATTTCCACCAGAGGCTTTGATTTGCTCCTGAATTCACTGCTCAAATAGGCGGTTACAGATGGAAAGAGATGATTAAACTAATATTGGGACACAGAAGTCTGCAATAAAGGATCAGACATCCAGCTCTGCCCAGTCATTACACAATTCTGTTTTCCAATACCAAAAGCCTATATTTGGTGTCTGCCTCTGTTGCATGTTCTTTAGTGATGTGTTTGAAGCAGATCTGTTGAGTCCTACACACAGTCTTTTACATGCAATGTTAGAGCTGTGTATATTCTGTCATCTCTTCCTCATGCTTTATTTCACATTAAAGAATAAGTAAAAAAGCCATTTTAGGAAACAGCGTTCAAAAACATGCTCTGTGTAGCAAAAGGGGTAAGTAATTGGCATTTGCTCATCTGTTCACATTCTCCGTCCTTACCTGACACCCACCAAATTTTCCCAGAAGACTGCAGTATTAGACCATTTGCAGTATAGTGCTTGATGTGAAGTCCCCTGTTGGCGTAACTCTTCATCCTCACCTCAGGGCGTTCACAAACACACAAACAAGATAAATAAGAAGACAGTTTCTTTTGAGATTGCCTAGGAAAGACTGTCTTATGCCCGTCAGCTTACCAAACATGGTTTTCCAAGTTCTTATTAAACTTTCACACAAAGCCTCATCTAAGTTTTGCCATAAACCAGTGTAAAGGTTTGAAAACAAAACACATTTTAGCAACAGGTGCACTACTTCTGACCTCATTAACAAGCCCTCAGGTTCCCTGGTTGAAAAGATAAAAATCTGCATTTCATATAATCTTAACATTTTTTTGGAAGTAAAGAATTACTAGAGCAATTATCTTTGTGAACATCAGTAATAAGCAGCTTTGCTCTTGCACTTCCTTTTTTAAAAGGATCCTTCAGGAGGAATCAAAGAGGATCTCAGCCAAAAAGAGACTGTAATAACAGAGAAAGAAGAACTTTAGTAGTACAGAGAAACAGCAAAATTATGAGGTTTGTGGGGAATCCTTCCTGGAAGAAACTCACTGGAAGAATGCATCATCTCAAGTGAACACAGAGGTGGATCAAAAAAGAAAAGTAAAGAATTCATTATCAATGGCTCATTATGTGAGACACCTCTTCCAAATCCAGTTTAACTCCTAGTTTTACTGCAATCAGTTGTCAGAGATTCTTAAAATATTGTCAATTTTGCTTAAATAATGCCTTTACTATCAATAAAACTGCTCTCATTTAGAAACGTGTATGTGCCATGGCAAACAGATCAAGATATAAAACTATTCTTGCTGAACAAAATCTGCAACAGGTTTGCAATCAGTTGCTCTCCAATTTACCCTAAGACAGCCCTGTTGTTTTCAAGGGAGATTAACTACTCCCACAAGAATGGGACTAACATTGCAAAGAGCATTTCTAGAGTGATCTTCAAAAGAAGTAATTGAAGCTACGGGTTATGCCCAAAGGGGCACCAAGGGGCAGTTTGTGGGGTTTTTTTATTATCAAGCCGCAGAAAATGCAGAAATCAAGATATAATTTAATTCCAGTGAGGAAAATATCATACCTAATACACAAAGTCACAGGTATGATCACATTTTAGTTACGTTAGGTCCCCTAACCACCCCACACATTATAAAAGTGCAGCTGGTAAAACTGCTGGACAATAGTAATTTCTTCCTGCAAGGGCCAGATAAAGCAGAAATAATTCTGAAAATTTGAAGCCTTTTCGTACAGAATTAGAGAAGGAAGATCATTTATTAATGTTTCATTTCAAAAGCAGATTTCTGAAGTCTTTGTTCCCAACTTGCTAATGGTAGTAGGTTACTTTCCTATGTAAGCAGAGGAAAAAAGGTGAAAACTTACAAAATGAAAGAACACCCATTTGAATGGAAGGAGGATTAATCACTGAATACAGCACTGAAAAAACAGTAGAGATCTCCTAACTCTCAGCTGTCACGCAAGTCAACAAGAGATGGACAATTTTAAAGTATTGGACCTCTTACATTTTACAGTTATTTGCTAAAAAGTGCAGTTCACGACAGATGGCTTGTTTGCTATCCAGGCTGCAACGTGTAATTAAATACCTACACTTAAGAGATTTAAGATGAAACATCAACTTCTCTACTTCACAGTTCTTGCAAAGAAATAGCACTCAACATGCAACACACTCACCTCATGAGGCCATCAGCTGGCCTTCACTGATGAGGAGTTAACAAGAAGACACAGAAAGTAAAACAGTTTATGTCGATACTTCATCGGCACAGTTTAATCTCTGGTGGGGCTAGTGTTCATTGGGACTGCAATTAAATCCTCTTAATGGAAGAGGATTCTTGTGGAAGCATGCTCAGTGCTAGATCACCATTCCTAATACCGTCCGCCTGGGTTTTCTAGGTCTTGAATCTAGTTTCTTGAGCAGTTAGACTACCTGAAATTGACGAAGACCACTGATCAGATGGGCTCCACACATTCAGCTCCCTGCTCTGTCCCAGCAACATCACCTACAACGGGAAAAGGAGCTTAAAGCTACATAGGGAAACTGTAGCTTAAAAGTCAGGATGGTAGATCTGAGAGATGCAGCCCACTCCTTCATCTGTAATTGTGAACCACAGCTGAGCTATTACTCTTTAAAGGAGAAATCTTCTTTGAAGATGCCAAGTAAAGTTTAATTCTCATGTTTTTAGGACTGAGCAATTTTTTGATAGAACTGCAATACGGTGCAAACCAAATCAAAGTCTCACCTAGCAGCAAGAGGAAAACACGGAATCCCAGATACCAGGGTGCTGGTTTTAAAGACATCAACCTAAGCTTGCTGTGGGTGGAAACTCCCACTCCAGCTGGACAGCGTGGGATGAAGTTAACAGTAAGTGTTTCTCAGCACCCTTGTTAAGAGGACTTTATTTACAAATATCACACAGAAACAACGACTTGCCAATTCATCCACTGACGTACACCAAAACTGTTTCTCTTATACACAACCGAAGAAGTCAATTCTCCTTTGGACATCAAACACAAGTTCTCTGGGACACTGCCAGAAGGGCCTTGCACAAAGTAAACCTGATCACTGCTGGATATTGGGTTTCATTTAACTTTCATTTAACATTGGGCATTCATTAACAAACAGAAGGCCTCATTTGATATCCTGGGAGATCAGATTAGAAAGCAAATGAGATGAATTGAATCCCAAAGAGAGGGAAGTGTCAGCATGCTTTCCCTTTGCTGCTTGCAACAGGATGAAATTTGAATGGCAAGCAGTGCCACCAATATATTTTCAACAACTATTAAACACAGAAGCTATAATCTTTTAATTAGTTTCCTCACAGAAAAACGGAGCAAGCAATGTTCAGCACCACTCTGTATCTGGCAGATGGGTTTACCATTCAAGATAATGAAAAAAAATTAATTTTCACTGTGCCTACCCACTGTATACGAGGCTCAATCCTGAAACTGCTATCTATCCTATTATAAGGTGCAAGATTACATATTAATGAAAACATGTGCCATCTCGGCAAATGATGTTCTCATTTCTATTCCAGCCACTCTCAGATGTTGTGTCAAGACAAGGGGCCAAGTGCAGACTCACATGCTGTGCCCTGACACGTAACAAGAGTTGCAAATCAACTTTATAAAGCATCTGGTAAAAGCCTGCCTGAAAGGCAAGTCTTCCTGTGGTCGAAAGTCTGCCTCATTACTGGCTGTGTCGGGTTCCTCCAACCCTTGACCATGGCAGGACGTGCCCCCCGTGCCAGGCAAGTGGCCTTGCACATTGTCTCATTTTCCCTCTGACCCAAGTCAGTTTCAGAATATTTTCCTGGAACAAAAATTTAAAAGTGTTTTAACCAGATTCAGATAACCCACCACCAACTCACTTCCCCTATCATGCCAACTTCTGTCAGTTTAATAAACAAAACTCGTAACATTCCCTGTAGTGGCTCCTCAACTGTCACAAACAGAATTGAGCCCCGAATGTCTGAAACGGAATCACTTCCTCAAGCTTTGCTAAGTCAAACACTACTTCTTTTATTTTAGTCTAAACATGAAGTGAATCTGTTTAATTTTAAAGAGTATATCATTATAGCTGTGCTCAGACATTCTAAAGATTATTTAAATCCATGCCAAAAAAAACCAAAAAACCACAAAACCCCCAATGTTTATTAGTCAAATTTGTTCCTGTAAATGAATACCAAAATTTTGAATGCACCAATATCACTGGGGTTTAATCATATGAAAAATCTCCGCATGCACATAAATAAGCCCTATCAATTAAGACCGACAGGACTAAGTAAAGAGATATCAACCTGCACCAACTGTGGGGCTGGTTTAAACTGCAGTGTCAAGATGGTTTGGTTATCAATATGGAGCAGTGGAAGCAACACTCCCAGCTAGGAATCTTATTTATAAAAGAACTCACAAACAAAATGTGAAGCATAGCAAAGTTTAATACAAAAAAGGGGGTAAACCTGAACAATCCCGAAGAAATGCTGACTTGTTTTTTACTAAATGGCAGCCTATTCTGCCTTAAATACAAGCCTTGAGCACCTTACAGATAGCAATTCATCTCATTAAGTTCTTTTCTTAAATCCTGGTGAAGAAAAACATGGTTTGGAATTTAAAATCATTCATAAATGCTCAGATGCACAGGAAAAATAATCAATCCTAAAGAGAAACGCAATAATTCTTTTCATCTTTCCAACAGCTTCATCCTAGCTTAACTCCCCTGGAATTACTCTCAGCTGGCATCAGCATAATAACAGAAACGGAACCACAATACATTAAAAGAGATTAATACAAATGCACAAATGTATTGACTGTTCAAAAAACCCTGATGTACAGAAGTGGCATAATTGGTATAAATCAAAAGGTCTGGCTTGCAGGTCAGAAGTTAGGTTTTGGCAGATATCTGTATATGCTACATGCTTGAAGACTGATGGGATGGCCAGAAGTAGGTGTCTAAACCCAGCATTTCAGGCATTTAATTGAAAGACTTGGATTGTCAAACTTCACGTTAGGAAGCCTTTAACTCTGTCTTGCCTTTCTGTCACACTCACTCCTCATACCAAAGAGGGGGGAGTTTGCTCCAAGGCCACAATGATTTTATACAGAAATATGAATGAAAAGGAACAATTCACACTTTAATAAAAACATACTATAGTGTTAACTCAAGTGGAGTTTGGCTGATGGAAATTACTCAGCTCAGATGTATGAAAACCATGCTTGGTATAATCAACTGCGACAGGGAAAAGGAGGTTGTGTTCATTTAAAACTTCGATTTGGGAAATGCTTTGAACACATCTGTCCCCTGGGCTTGTGGCCATGCTATTGCCTCTGTGCATCCAGAGTCCCACATAAGCTGACAGTCATTCACTCAAGTTCATGTCCAGTTTAGAGGGCTTCCAATTCAGGTGGATTTCACTGCTCACGTTTCATACTCAATTCACTACATCTGGGAACTACCGTGACCGAAAGGCCAAGCCAAATTCAGCTTTTTCATTAGTCTCAGAGAAGGCTGCTGTTTCTCACTGGACCAAGAGGAACACACATTGCTCAACATGCCCTCAGTTTCCAGTTTCTGAGAATCACCTTTGGAAATATTTGCTTTATGTAAAACATTGACAGAACTAAAGCCGTGCCAGCCTTGCTGCCCACCCCTCTCGCTGCTGAACAAACAGGCAGTGGCCGCCTTTTCATGAGAGCCTGCCAGCCACGCTACACTGGGTCCTGGGTAGGGAATTTACCAAACAGGGACCCTCGCCATTCACACGCTGGATCTGTATCGGCACTTACACACCATGCAGTGAACACAAACAACTAAAGAATTGTTTTCTTCCCCTCCCCAGCAAGTAACACCTTGCTGCATTTCATTTGAGCTCTCCTGAGCAAATGCATGTTACCAACAACTGCAACCAGTGAATAATAAATATTAATAAAGCATTTAATTGGAATCTTATTGAAAAGCACTTTCACCAGCACAGCTGGCAAGAGCCCCCTTGAACAAATGCTGTCTGCTTGCCAAGTACAACATAGGTAGAATCATAATTAGTCAGCAGAGGCTAAGGACCATACATGTGTAAACATCACTGAGCTTTTCAAAGCAGGTATTTAACAGACTGAAATAATTTGGGAATTCTGCCCAAATTTCCCTCCTCTTGCCATTTTTGAGCAGGTGCTGGTTATTTCTTAGCACGCACACCACATGCTAAAAGACTCAGACACTGCTCCTGAGCTAAACCAGCACCCCAGGAAAGCATTCCCTCCAGCCTTTACAGCCCAGGTCACGTCATCTATGGTCATCAGAAAAATAGTTCATTAAGACCAGTAATGGATGAAAGGTTCCATAAGTATTGGTTAACTATCATTTCCCTTTACTTAGTTTGACATTGATGGGTCTCTGCCTGCCTCACCCTCTTTTCCTCCAACACATTGCTATTTGCTGAGTTAGGAAAAAATCCACCCTCTTCCACCATGCCCTGATCCTTTTCTTAAGTAGCAATTTGCCAAAGCCTAGTAACTTCAACAGACCAAGGCATTTGCCTAGAAATCACATTTGCTTGGAAGACTCTAAGCACATTACAAAAATCTGCATCACTGTTTTACACTGGCTGCACAGCATCAGGTGCCTCTAGGAATACTTAGTTTATGGGTGGCAATTACAGCCTTTATAAGAGCTAAGTGTAGGATTTAACAACCTTCCCACTGGCATTAAATACATGCCTCTAGTCTAAACTATTTTTGTTCTAGTCCTTAATAATTTCCTATGTAATCCTTTATTAAGGCTCACTGAAAGAAGAGACTGGACACTTTTTATTGTGCACTTTATCGACAATCTTTGCTGTAAAACCCTCAGCAAGTTTGCAGATGACACCAAGCTGGGTGGGAGTGTCGATCTGCTCGAGGGAAGGAAGGCTCTGCAGAGGGATCTGGATAGGCTGCATCAATGGGCCGAGGCCAATTGTTTGAGGTTTAACAAGGCCAAGTGCCGGGTCCTGCACTTGGGTCACAACAACCCCATGCAACGCTACAGGCTTGGGGAAGAGTGGCTGGAGAGCTGCCCGGTGGAAAAGGACCTGGGGGTGTTGGTCGACAGCCGGCTGAACATGAGCCGGCAGTGTGCCCAGGTGGCCAAGAAGGCCAATGGCATCCTGGCTTGCATCAGGAATAGTGTGACCAGCAGGAGTAGGGAAGTGATCGTGCCCCTGTACTCGGCACTGGTGAGGCCGCACCTCGAGTACTGTGTTCAGTTTTGGGCCCCTCACTACAAGAAGGACACTGAGGTGCTGGAGCGTGTCCAGAGAAGGGCAACGAGGCTGGTGAAGGGTCTAGAAAACAAGTCTTATGAGGAGCGGCTGAGAGAACTGGGGCTGTTTAGTCTGGAGAAGAGGAGGCTGAGGGGAGACCTTATCGCTCTCTACAACTACCTGAAAGGAGGTTGTAGTGAAGCGGGTGTTGGACTCTTCTCCCAAGAAACTAGCGATAGGACGAGAGGAAATGGCCTCAAGTTGCGTCAGGGGAGGTTTAGATTGGACATCAGGAAGAATTTCTTTACCGAAAGAGTGGTTAGGCATTGGAACAGGCTGCCCAGAGAGGTGGTGGAGTCGTCAACCCTGGAGGCGTTCAAAAAAGGTGTAGACGTGGCACTCCAGGGCCTGGTTTAGGAGGCATGGTGGTGTTGGTAGGCCGTTGGACTTGATGATCTTAGAGGTCTTTTCCAACCTTAATGGTTCTATGATTCTATGAAATTCATCCATGTATTCTCTCAGTTGAAACCCTTGCACTAAGATGCTGGTTGGCATAAGAATTCTTTGGACTATTTCCTCAGAGAACACGTTGATGTGGAAATGTGAAGGATGTGCTCCCTCAGCAACCAGAGGACTTCACACAGGACAAGGAAGATGTCCTTCTATTGAACAGTCATTGGTGAAAGTGAACCATAATTTGCGATACATGAAAAGAACATCCATTTGGATAAATGAATGCCTTCATTTTGAAATTAATATAATTTTGCAACCCGAAATCTTCTCTTCCAACTGACAGCCACCGCGGTTTGAAGTGAACAAACTCTCATGTATATTGGGAGCACACAAAATACTTTTCCAGATATGTTTATTCTTCTACAACCTTGTTCCTAGTAATTTATCTAAGCCTAGTATGACAACATATTTCAATCATACGGTCAGAGATGAGAAATAAGGTCCTATGACTTAGGAAAAAATCACACTGAGTGTTAAACAAGAGAAACTTAAGGCAATCATTCTGAACAAGTTTTGAAAGTGTCAGAAAAGCTACCCAGGCACAGTCTAAGGGGATGAGCTGGCAAGTAAAAACGTAATAAGCCAAGCTTCCCAGGAAGCCAGTGCCACTAATTTCTTCATTAGCAATGCCAACAGCACATCTCTGTCTGCTCCGTTAATGCCACCTGCTGGTAAATCGAAAGATCTTACTCTCTGTGTTGGCTCCTTGGGGGACTTGCTGACCTTGGGGACAGAACATGGAGCACCAACAGGGCCAAAGAACATCATATTTGGGAGAGAAAAGACCTCATGGGCAATGCCTATGGGACCCTAAGGGTCACAGACCCATCCACATATCCTCATGAAAGAACACAGTTGAATGAAGATCTACTAGATCCTTCATACCTGTATGTAACACACTCACCAAGCTCTAGGGCTGCTAGAAAGATCAGCTAAGTGCCAGTGCATTTTCAAAAAAAATGCAATTAACCAGGGACTTCCAGTTAATTAACACTGACATCAGGCTATTCAGAACAGGAGTAACTTTGGCCTGTTGGAATTGGCCTGACAGATCAGACATTTTTTTCAAAACAAAACATCAAGGGGGAAGAAAAAAAAAGTACAAAATTTCTGAAACCAAGAAAAATGCTCAACCTAGAAAGTTAAAGTATCTCGACCTCTGCCCAAAGCCTTACTGTGTCAGTTATCACTGTATGTCAATGCATGTCACAGCAATGTCTTTTTCAAGAGTATCAAAATATTTTGCCCAATTCTACAAATCTGAAACAACTGACTGAAACTGAATGCATCAAAATGTGTTATATATGGGACACGCCAACTGATTCTAATGTTGGTTGAATTGAACTCCTCACGTGAAAATACATCACTACAACAGAGCTACTGTGTTTATATGCATTGAGAAGCTGCAAACACAGCATTGCTGTGTCTATCATGAGACCAGACTGCAATTTAAAGAACATCTCCCTGCAAATACAACAAAGTGGGTTAGTGACGTTTACAGGAAAGATAGTGTTCAGCCATCTATACTGAACCATGGTCCCGACAAAACAAATTCACAGCAAGGGTAATATCCCAAGATAGCTTCCTGATCCTACTAAACCAGCCATTATGCATGGTCTTGATTTTTGCTCTTTTTAATATCCCACTGGCTTATTCCTCCAAGATGTTCCTATTTTGGATAACTTCGATGATCTGCCCAGTTCTTCTTCACCATATCTTCATTACCATTATTGAAGAAACTAGAGCCAGGATGCTGAAGAAGTCTAATACTTCTTCAGCATCCTGGCTCTAGTTTCTTCAATTCTCTCTATTCACACAGATCACTCAAGACTTAACCTCTCCCTTCTTTCTGGGACTAAACCTGTTGTCTCTGAAGGACTATGCACTAGTCCTTACAGAAATGTGATCTTCAGAGACAGTGATATACTGACACAAGTGTAGAGTATGTTACAGGCGACCAAAGATCACTGCTGTCCAAAATGAACTCTTTGTAGGTGGAGAAAAATCAAATCCAGGCAGCAAAGTAACAGTTGATTTTGATCCCTCTGCAGTTTTCAAAGCAAGGTAAAAAATGTAAGAATTTGTTCTCAATCGATTAACTGATTGACTGACAGTGTTGAAACACCATCTGCATTCAGTATCAGGTTGGGGACTTCCCATCACCACCACTGTCATTTTAACATCACACTCAAATGCATTTACACATTTGTCAAGGAGGCTGACACACAGCCCTTCTGCCATCAGCATAACTCAACAAGTATTTGAATTAACACTTCCTTGAACTGATTAAAAAGAAAACCTTTACAAGTTTACATAAACACTATTAAGCCTGTTGTATGTTTACTGTTTGTATTTTCCTTAGCTTGCACTATGACAGTTTCTCATGCACTTCACTTTCTGGCCACCACAGCTGCTGCACCACAGCTGTAGAATTGCAGGGAATTCCTGTCCTAAGCCAGTTGCAAGAGAATTTTAAAGCATGGAAAAGTGTCTTCACAGTCTTGTATTTTGTGAGATCTGCATCTTGTATCTAAAAGGAATGGAGACAGTTTTTTAAGCAGTAATTTCAAAATCCCCTAAAAATACAGTCAAATGAAAAGTGATATGACATAGTAAAATATGAACTACGACAAATAATGACTGAAAGTATAAGGGAAATGCCATGCATTCAAAATGCCAGCTATTCCTTCTAATGTCTGTATTTTCAATGATACTATTTCAGTGACCCTCTGAGCAGAGGCAGTACCTTTCTGTCAAGCTCAAATGAGTAATGCTTCTTATTTGGAAGGTATGCATCAGCACTCTGCAGGCTGGCAATATTAGCTTTGTTATTTACGAGCAACTGTTTGCATGTAGCTAACATTGCTAGGAAAGCTCCAAGAATTAAAGAGGGTTTCTTTAAAAGACAGATAATTTCCTAGTGGATCTCAACCCACCTTTCACGAAGAATTCCTCCAGAGTTCCTCATTGCCTCAGAAACTCGGAAGTGAAAACTGAGGCTGGCAGAGAATGAAGCGTGGCATAGCCCACAGCATGGCAATCACTTTGAACTGCCTGGCTTTTCATGGCTGCATTTACATCTCTGCCCCTGACCACAACACCAGTCCTCAACACACACCTGCAATGCCCACACCTGGTGAAAGTCAACAGAGAGCTATTTCCTATGACAAGTCAATAGACCTGACATGGATTCCCCTCACACTGAAAAGCATTTTTATATGTACATGGTACCTTGATGTATTTTCAGGCACTGACTTGTGAGGTCCCTATACATTACTGGATCATTCGTTTACTCATTTCAGAGCTACCTTTGTTATACAAATATGGATGCACTACCACATAAGACTTTTCAGAGCTTTCAGGAGCAGCAGGGGTTCCTGCTGCCAGTTCTTATTGATTGTTGATTTTAACGTTCCCATTGTCGAAGAGCTTTGATGACAACAGCAACAGGGTCAGATGCATGCTCTTCAACTAATGGAGCTAGGCTGACTGATACACGTTGAAGATCAAATCATTATTTAAAGTTAGTTTGACTGATATTGTCCTAATTCTAATTTTCAGTTGCTCATGAACATGACCGAACATACTCAATTCAAAGTTGCTTAAGGTGCTGCATTGGATCAACTCTTCCAATTTCTCTGAGTACATTTTTGATTAAAGAAGCTGGTTTTTTTCTCCCTTCCCCTCTCTCTGAAGGAGCAAGAGGGAAAAAGGGCATGTTACAGTTTTACACTTGCTCTCTGTCATGGAAATGAGGGAGGCAGAGTTTGTGTTTTCCCTGCACAAATCAGCTTTTTCTGTACACAAACACCACTAATTACCTTCTCTTCACGTCTGAATATCAGAAAAATTATCTATATTTAGCAGACTGAATATAACATTAGGAGTAGGATAAGGCTTCGGAGCAAGACACAATGAACATCTTGTTCAAGAGAATCCGGCGTTTGTCAAAGCTTAATGCTATCAATTCATTTGCTTATAGAGAGAAGAGAATGAATTTGATTGAAATTTCTGCCATCCTTTCAATCTTATGGGTCCTCAGCAGGAATCTTTTAGAGGACAACACGAAAGACTAGTGTTCTGTGAATGCTATTCCTTCTGCGGATACTGCTTTTCTACATATACTACACCATACTCAAGCAGATAACAAATGACACAATCTCTTATCTTCATCATGTAGTATCCCTCCTTCCCTCCCCTGCTGTTCTAGTGTCACAAAAAAATACAGAGGGAAGGGCAGAGTGCAAGGAAGGCGAGGCAGATTTGTGAAATGAAGAGATCCCATGGGACTGGTGGGAGAGTAAGCCACTGACTAAGTATGAGACTCCCAAAGGAAGAAAACCTAAAAATGGTAAGTAGGACAGGCCAAGAAAAGATCATGAGAGGAGATACATATAAGCATGAAGAACTGAAGAAGAAAAGAAACAACTGGTTTTGTAAGAGGGGAGAAGCTCTGCTGCTGACTACTCCTGCATCCAGTCCTAAATACACAGCCATATTGTACCTAAGACACCTCACACCCAGAAGACCAACTATGAGTGCAAGTCTGCCCGTCCCATTTCTGAGGAGTCTTTGGATTCCACTATGGAATTATTTGGGTTTCATTTACAAAGCCTCTACTTTGGGGAAACAGTTTTAGTGCAGTATTATGGAACCCCAGAAGAACGCCAGACAGTGGAAAACATTCCAGCTAAACCTAAAGTGAAAACTGTCAATATGATATAAAACCAGTTCCCTGAAATTTTTCTGATCATGAGGTTTCCATTAAAATCCACAGTGCATACTACACAATATGTTACACCAGGCTGTGCTGGGTTATTCTTCCAAGTACATCAGCTACCATGTTGTCAGGAAAAAGACGAAGTACAGCTGAGAGATTAGGAGATCCCATGATGGTAGTTGCCCCGTCTCAAGCCATGACAGGTAAAACATACATTTCAGGAGTGGGAGAACAGCCCTCATTCACATTCTAGAAGATACCAATGAGTGAGTTTTAGTTAAAAGTACTGTAATTATCCACTTTGCAATAGATAAGTATCAGTATTTCTAATTAAAGACAGGTAACCATACAGGGCTTTGTAATTATGTGAGATAACCTTTGCATGAAAATAAGACGTGGCCCACACTTCCTCATTTGTGCTGCACAGCCATGTAAGTTCAGAGCATACCACAAACATTTCACCTCTACCCAGCTATTCCAAAAGTGGAGGTACAGACCTATATGAAGAGGATCATACGCCTTGTAAAACTTACTGCACTCAAGGAACTAGCACACATAGATTAATTTGAGTGACATAAGTAGTATCTACAAGGAGAGTTTGCCAGGCTGGTTGCCACCGAGCATTTTCTAGTAGAAAGATCTAGAGACTCTACAAAGATCACCAGCTACATAACTGAAGCTTCAACGACATGGGTCAAGCCTATTTCAACAAATTTATTGGGCATCACTTTGAGAAACAGAGCCTCTGGGAACTGGCAGTGCAGGCATTTCATCTTAACCACCTTCACAGCAGTTTCTACGCTCTCGAGCCAGCCTGCTTTCATGTGACACTCTTCATCAGATGCCCTTTAGCTTGGCCTAGTGGCCAACTGTAAGCCAGGCAGAGAAATCCCAGGCAATCACTTTCCTAAACAATCCCAAATTTCAGGGGCACAAGCAAAAGCAGCTATGCCAGGGAATGATCTGTGCGACCATCAACATAAAAGTTATGCAGCGAGTTACTTGATGAGAACCAGAGCTACACTTTCCAATCAACAATTTGTTCTTCATTCTCCAACTAGCCTGTCCTCAGGGCTAATCACCGTGGCGGTTTTAAAGCCAGAATGAACCTGCCCTTGTGTGCTTATGGCCATTCCTTCAGTTTCTACGTAATTCCTCTCCTCGCTTCAGCGCAGCAATAGGAAAAGACAATGATTGCTTCAAGACAGGGGCAGAGCAAGGTAGTGGTGAGCAGTGATGAAGGAATGTGGATGGGAGGCGTTACCACGGCAACAGGGGGCAGGGAGCTTTCCAGGTTTGGGAAAGCAAGCACATTTTTCATCACACTCAAAGCACCCAGCTTCAGTTCTACCCCGAGCCCTGAGCAGCCCTTGTGACTTTGGGGCGGGGGGCGAGAGTTAAAACAGCATTAGGCCCCAGGAAGCTGTTACATTATGGCAAAGGGTAAAGGATAAAGAGCAGCTGAGCAAGTAACGAAGAAATTCAAACTGGTGTTCAGGTCAACGTCTTCAGCATAAATTCATGCTACTGAATTTTGCAGTGGGTCCATAAATCCATTATGTTTCAGAAGAAATTATAAAAATCTCATTCCTGTTCTTTTCTGAAACAAAATGTTGAATATCACATTCCCAAGCGCTGGCTATCATTGGCATATATATGTCATGTAGGCACTGTACGGTAAGTATTTCCTTGCCAAAACTGACTCCAAGAATCAAGAGCAATACATGACTATAGCCATGGAAGAATCGCATTAAAAGCAAGGAATACAACAGGTCTGTGACGAATTAAGACCATCTATTGATGGTCCTTTAACAGTAATAGCTTTGCCCCTTTTGGTTGGTATAGGTTTTTCAGAAGAACAGTATAGGGTGTGGCACGCGCAGACAAGCTACACACATGCTATTATAGCACAGTATAGTTTGAGTACAACACATTCTCTATCTTTAACAGACATAACAATGATTATAGATGTTTCTCACACCAGCCATCCATTTACATTAACTGTTGTTCCTAAAAAGCCCAGCATAAGCACAGAGAAGGCCAAAATTAGAACCCCATTTTCCCCACTAAAGTCACCAAAAGATCAAACATAGTGGCTGACCAGCTAATGTGGCTATACTGTAAAAGGGAGCACTAATTTTCATTTAAAGGTACAATGAAATAGCAAAAAGGCTGCAATGCTTTTCTAAGTTAAGATGAAAAGCTCACTGCAAGCGTGAGTGTATGTGTGTGCTTAAGTATAAAGAAGCTGTTAGCCTAAAGGATGAACCACATGAACTCTGCAAGTTGGCAGGAGATTTACAGAGAGGCAAAGCTGCCAATTTACAGAGATCACCTCCTGAGGCATGCAGTCTACAGCAGTTATAATTTCTGAAAGAGACTGTGGGAGTGCTATTAGAGGGAAGTGTCATTTGCAGTAAAGGAACAAAATGCAAGAAATTATATTTGAATATGTAGGTCTGCTGATGGCAGATGTCTCTGCTGGTCAATACAAATACATTTTGGAGGAAATAATGGTAGTTCTAATGTCAAAGTAAGGGCTGATAAGAACAGCAAGAAGATGCAAATCTTTCACCTTCTGAGGGGCATGATGGAGCTGACAGTGACAAATGATATAATCCCTCCCCCTGCTTCTTAGGGAAGCTAGGCATGACAGATAATCTCACAACGTTTTTTGGAGGAGCAGACAAATTCACCTGGTGAGCCATGAAGACCCTTGTGGAGGTCATAGCAGTTGTTGCAGAATGTCATGTCACAGCTGCAGTCATTTGGACTTTCCAATTTGTTTCTGACTCCCTCCACAACCAGACCTCAGCAGCACACAGAATACAGTCCAGATGGCTTTTAAAATATAAAGCAACGGCCTAGGAGCAGGAGGCTCATGGTATTAACCCACCATCAGTAGTGACCAGTGAGGCATGCAGGCTGCTGGTCACATTAAACAGAAGCCTACAGATACAGCTATGCTATTCCAATCCAAACATAGCCTGCCTCTGGCGCACAACTCACCTAGGGCAGGAAAAAACAAATCCCTCCAAACCTGCAGCCATATAGTACTTTCCACTTGTGGGATGGGGAGCATCAAAGGACTGAATTGATCCCTTCACCCACTGACAGTGAACACAGCTGCGATGTCCAGGTTTTCCAGGAGCAAAGGATGCTCCCTCCAAGCCATCTCTGAAACAAATACAGCAAATGCCCCCCCTCCCGCCTCTTTTGTTTGCCCCCTCAGCTGCTCTCAAGCGTGCAAAGTCTGTGATGGAGTCTCTGCAGGTCTTTGGAGCAAACTCTATAGATGCAAGTGCCCTATTAACATCACGTACTCAGAGAAGCTCTGTTATCAGAGGCACACAGTACCTTCCCAGGCACCTTCTACATCAGACTACTGCAGGCTCTGGGAGGAGAGATTTATGTTTAACCTCTCATTTCCCATATTTGGCCTTTGATATATTCCACTTGCTGGTAAATGTGTAATACAGCCAGGGGAATGGCCACTGTCAGCTTCAGTCAAATATGCAGGAAAAAGAGTCTGATGTTTCCTGAGAGGACACAACATCATCCACTGATCTAAGGTGGGGGAAAAACTGGAATGACAGATTCGTCTCAGTCAGATGATATGGAGACACTTCTATGTGAGCCTAGATGTGCCTTTGGGAAAATGAGAGGGCACAAGTGGAGCAGCTGGAGGCAAATGGATATGATCACTAGCTTTGTATCTCCCACTTGAACTCCAGAGAGCTGTCTTCTGGCTCTGTATTAACTCCTAGGAAGACTGAAATTACGTGGATTGAACTGTTACAAGCAACCTTATTAGAAATAACTCCCATCACACCTGAAATGATGACTTTCTTAGACAAGCAGAGGACTCCTCTCCCCTTCCTGTATCACCTCAAATGGTAATCCTACAATTTAACAGATGATAGCACTTGCAGAAGCAGCTGTTTTCACTTGTAAAATGGTCCCTGACAGTTCCTACACTCTCATTAAGAGCATGTTTACATTCACAGTGGGGTGGCTACCTCCTAAACTGGCAGGTTAATACACTATCAGACCTTTCTAAATCAAGATTTCACTTTTCCGTATTCAAGTCTCAGTCCCAAAGGGGATTTTCTGTTACCAGCCTGTTAACAGTGGTCTGGATCAAAATAATGTGGTGACTGCAGCCAGATGGTCCAGCAGGAGGATTTCAATCAGCATACCCAGCAGTTTCTGTGGAGCAAGGACTTCACTTACACATTGCAATTACAGGATGGAATGTTACTGTGCTGTCTAAATGTATGCATTTCGGGTAGGAAACATTGGCTGAGACCACAAACAAACCGAAACAAAACACTACAGATTAGTGTTGGCCAGCAGCAGTATTAGCATCGGTTTATCTCCAGCTCTGTTACACTTAGGGCACATCTATACCCCAAACCAAATACACTGCAATGATGTCTGAACAAGTAGCCGCCACCCGAGGGCCAAAACCAGAAGCCAAATAACAACGTTAGCATGGTGCTAGGCCTGAAATCATTAAGCCCTGCTGATTTTAACCAAACCAGTACAAGGGGATATGGCACCACAATCCACCCTGACTCCCCCATGTTTTGGGCCAACTGTGAGTTAGCCTGGTTTGCAAGGTGGAGGGCACTGATAGATCGGTTCCTCACTTCTCCAAGCTAGACTGCTTGGCAGCACTGCAGTGATCACCAGGCTTCCCAGGATGCAAGAATTGTTCCTGCCAAAGGCTCCCCTGCAGCAAGACCACACTGAGGATTAATGCTCACTACACTTTATTCCTACAGCTTGGAGTTGATGTCTCCAGGACACAGCACTGGGTATTACTGCTGGTATGGCTTTCCTCCCATTTAGGATCACTGGACCAAAGACGCCCTTGTAACATCTGTCCTACAGAAGAAGCCCTACAACAACTGTCCTCAGCACAGCGAGATGGGGAAGCAGTCCCTTTACAGTTTGGAAAATGTCCAAGAAGCAAACTCCTAGGGAGCCCTTGGGGACTACAAGGCGTTACAGTGGCAAAATGCAAGCAGAGAGCAGAAGTTTTAGATGAGGGATTATGGTATGGGCAGGGGAGCAGCAGAGGTCCAGAAAGTACTTTCTGGAGACTGGTTTGCAGGACAAAGAGGATGGACAGATGCATAGAAGCAGGGAGAAGTTCATCAGCTCTAGTTTTGAACCTGAACTCCATTCCTGAACAACACTGACCACAAGGCACCAGGAGACTCTATCCTCCAGGCAGCAACCTGATCAAGCCATTGCGTAAGGTGAGCTGGAGGTTTGAATACCTTGGACCTGAACAAACAGGTGGTTCCCAGGCATCTTTTCAGCTGGGATGAAAAAGAAAGGAGAACTGTTTCTCACTTATCCAGGCTACCACTGAGTCACATTTCCAAGCAAAAGTAGTGATGCTGAATACAATTCTTAAGTGCCTCACTAGCTGTTCCAACTGATACCACGACAGCAAATCAAAGTAAAGTATAAACTACGGTTGCCAAGCTCTTCCATGCAACTATCACCCTCTGTCTTGCTACAGAAAAAGAATCAAACACCAGCATTTCTGTTTGGGGAAAAAATACAACAAAGTGAAAGGAACCCAACAGAACAGATACAGGCAAACTCTGCCATACACTATTCAAGACTTTTGGGGCTTAACATGGAACAAATACCCTACTGAAAGCAGAACCACAAATTGTGACTTTCTGCATTTTCTTTCAATTTGTTTTAAAATACTATCAATCACTCCTCGGCAGACAAACACACTGCTAGCAGCTTCACCTTACCATAGAGATCATCTCTGTCTTGAGCCAGAGGTGACCAAATGTTTTGTTTTTGCAGTGCTTTGGAAAATCCTGTAGATCTACCAGGAAACGAAAATTCCCAGCTCAAGGGTTCCTCAAGCTGTAAGCAAGCAGAAAAGCCTCATCAGAAGGTGCTCACTCTGAACTGTTCACACCAAGTGCTGCAGCAACATTTTCAGGGCAGCAGAACAGAAGTTTGGGCCGAGCAACTGAAATGCCCTATGGTCCAGATTCCAGCTTGTTCAGTTAACACAAAAGTCAGGCCAGCAGAGAGATGTGCTTTCTATCTCATGGCCTTCAACACACTCTAATATTCTGGGAACTCGAGGCCTCAGGAAAAAAGCTGAAATTATTCAATTTAAGAGTGTGATGTCCAATCTCTGCTGGCCCATGGGCAATAGTACTGAGCCAGTAACTGATGAACTGTTGCTGCCCATAACAACATGCTTTCTCTCCCTTTTAACCTAGGCAGTGGCATCATGAGCAGCTTCTTATGGCCACAGGCAGTGACTGACAACAGAAGACTGGGAAAACACTCAGGTGGGAGCTAAAAGGAAGACTGGGGCTATGTTTGGTGCAAGCCTATTGACATGTCTTCTCCTCCTGGGCTGATCCAACAACAAAAACATACACGTAAATTGTTTTGGTTCATATCTGGGAATCAGGGGCAAGAAGGTTAAAGTTAATATTTGCTCTGGACCATGGCTGCACCCTATTACTGATGCAGAACACATTTACAGGGTAATCTTGAGGAGGCTGCAAGTAGGTTTTTTTTTTTTACACCACTAAGTTAAGGAGGAGGATCATCTGTAAAGGAGTCAGCCAGGGACAGAGTATTTTTCATGAAGCAGTTATAAAAAATGCACCGTAGTGTGAAACAGTTCCTACTGCCTTTCCTGTTCGTTCCCAAGGCACACACCAGCCAGGCTAGCAGTCCTTCCCCCTTCCACCATTAAATAAGCCTCCAGGTAAGAAGACACAACAGTGCAACAGAGCAGCACACTGTCAGAATTGATTCCTCCCAGCCTTCAAGCTGACTTCTTGACTTTGCTTTATTCAGTTAGTGCCTATGACTATTACAGCACAGTTGCTGTGTGTATTCTCTTTTGATCTAAACTTCTCTACATAATGGTGAATTTAGGCTACTTGATGGGGGAAAAAAAAAGAACAACAGCAAATAATTTTATTCTTACAGAAGAATCTATCTGCAGCAGAAAAGAGCTGGTAAATTGCTGCCATTTTACTGTTTTGTTTGAATAATTTTCTGTAGGAGAATTTTAAATGCCTTGTGTACCAGGAAGGGGCAGCTGCTCCTTTTTTCAGATGGGTATTATGGTACGAGGCACTGATACAATTTGGAAGATGGACTATTGACTGTTGTGAAATGATGCTGAAAATGATGCAATCAATTTAATTCTCTAATGGCCTAAGGAAAGGAGGGGAAACTTTCTGGGCATTGTTTGACCTGCCTTATGAGAGGCTGAAAATCCTGTTCTGAGTAATCAGAAGATGGATCTCATTTTATACAACTTTTTTTTGATTCAGTAGCTGAAGGACGAAGAACTGAATCTCAATTTATAATTCTAGTTCCTTCCACTATTATTCAAAATGAACGAAGACAACAGCTTTCGTTCCAAAACCCGAAGTACTTCAAACCTTTAGATGACCTTCAAGAGAACTGCAAGATAGTCTGACTATAATCATCAAAACGTTTCTGGTTCAATTGGATCTTGTAGAAGTGTGCTATTTTATCAAATATTTTGTGGCGATGAATTAGTTTGAACTTTTATTTAAAAAAAAAAAATATGGAGTGAGATGGCTGTATCGTAGGATGAAGGGAGACATCAGTTCAATTCCCTGTTCTGACCAAGTCAGGGATATCTGGGATGAAAAATGATCTAAGCACATGAACCTCTGTGTGCGAGTTAGAGGGTGAGCGAGAGAGCACATGCATCTTGGTGTCCCACACAAAACTGAACTTCCTTCCTGAAAATATAGGTTATGGCGATTCCACATTCACATTAAAAAAGGGGTTCACATTGCTCCACAGCAGAATTAACACACATTTCAAAAGCTGCTGAAATTGGAATTGCTGCCCTTTCATCAATAAAATACTGACATCAAAAAATAGGGAAGTTGTCACATCCTCTTGATCAACACAGGTTGCTTCAGAGAGTGCATGTACTACAGAAACAATCATTTCTGTTGCATCATTCTGTACAGTAGAAGCCAAAGATCATGTTCCTCTTTTTTAAAAAAAAAAAATGAAGAATTTTTTAAACAAACAGGAAAACTACAAAAGATAGCTTTACCTCACACCTGGTGAATTGAGTTTCCAAGACACATTCAAAGTAGGTATCATTTAAACAAACCAGCCCTAAGTTCAGAGCATTGTCTGATGCTCTACAACTGAAGAGCTCCTCTGCAGCTGCAAGGTCTCTCCTGAACCATACCCTGGGCAATACTACTGGGATGGCCATGGTATTTCTCTCTGTTTATTGTATCATGAATTATCACTTTGTAACAGTCTTCTGACCCTAGACACATTAACCTGAGCTGCTCTCAATCACAGCAAGGTTCAGGCAGCAATTCTAATCCAAAGTTTGTTTGCCTCTACCAGCTTGGTGCTGTCTATAAAGGACAGCTTGGCTACAAAGGTGTGGGCCTAGGATTCATGAGATCTGTTTTCAACTCTAAGTTCCACTAGAAGTTTCCTGAGTAGGTCATTTAATTTCATTACAGCTTTCACCTCTCTAAGCATATGCTAACTGCTTAAACTGTAAATTACCCAAGAGCAGGACCACCTAACACTGTGTACCCGTAACAGCTGGCAGAGAGTAGGGAACGAGTCACAGCTGGACTCCAGTGCGATACTGCATTACAAACATTAAGGTACCAAGCAAGCTCATCTCAGCCAGTGCACCCTGACTGGGCATTTCTCCCACTGTTTCACTGGCAGTCACAGGCTGAACACACAGTGAGATGTTCTGAACAAAAAGTCAGGCTCGCAGCTTTAGGAACCTGCTTTTTGCACAAGGACATGCAAGGAAGTGTCCAGGACCTGATGCAACCTTGCTGGTTCAGCCTGCCTCCCCTGTATCCACCATATACTCGCTTTATAACGAGCCTTCAGGATAAACAATGCCTCAACATTTTTGATTAAATGCTTTTCAAGCTCTTCAAGCCCCTAGCAAGCGAGTTAGTTTGGTCTGTGATATTGCATTATACAACAAGAATGACTGATTGAAACAAACCTTTTCCCCTTTCACTCCACAGCTATTTCCACAAGTATTTTGATTCTGGCAAGAAGTATGACATTATTGATTTGCTCTGCACTGCTTGGTCTGGAGCCTCATCTGCAAAAGCATTATTCTTTATTGCTTCAATAATTTCACTGAGTGCAGAGAACTCCAGTGTATTTTTTTTACTTAGCGTTTAGTGATTCTTTAAATTTTTTATGTGCTCTGAAGCTGAATATCAGCCATTTGCAGAAATGCACTGGAAGGTAACCAGAAATTCAGATGTCTCTATAGACATGGGACTACTACTCTTGCTGATCCAAAGCTCCCCACAGCGGTTTTGCTTGGTCTGGGACACTGATAGCACACTGCATTTATGCAAGATTTAAAGTGGTAAGGAGGACTGGGCAGCAAAGGAAAACTGATTCTGAACTCAGGACAGCACCAATTTCTGTGCTTAAATGGCTCCTGGTCAGTAGAAGTAAAAGTAGTGTTTGATGCCTGAGCCAGGCCCACAGCAGATGCTAGCACCTTCATTTTACCCCTTTTGCTTCCAAAGCCCTCTGTTTATGGTGCTGGATGCACAGCAAATTCCAGACCACTGAAAGATCCGAGGGCACCTTGAGTATACATTTTTGGCAGATTTCCAACTGTGGATCTGCCCATGTAGCCTGTGAATGAGTGGGGACTCTCTGAATACAGAATTTGCACTTTGACACAATATGGAGTTTGGTTGCCTGCTGTCCCCTTTGGTCTCCACATTGAGATAAAAGTCTCATGAGAAGACAAGATTGCAGCTGATGCACTGATAGCGAAGGGTGCCAAAAGGGTGCCACTTGTTTGCTCAGATAGAGGAGTTTAGGATAACACCTTATAAACCCTACATGATTTCAGCATCTTCTGCTCTTTGAGAGGTGAACTGTAAACCCAATGGGATTAGAAAATGGGTGCTGGGAGAAGGAGCATCTACAAAGTCAGGCATTCATCCTAGGAGCCACTTCCACATGGAGAAGATAACAGACTAACACTGGGCTCAGAAACATACTAGAGGCTCCAAGGAAAGGCAGTGCTGTAGCCCAGTCAAACGAAGGGAAGCCCAAGAAAAAACAAATACAGTGTGGTGTGACTTGAAGGAGCTTTGGTCCAGTGGTTTCATAATGGGCCAAGATGTAATCACTGCTTATTTTCACAGGCTGTTTCCTTGTGTTTCAGCTACGTGCTGTAACCCAGCTTGCAGACTGAGGTCCAAAACATTACAGTATGACAGAAAACCTCCCACTCTCATTAGAAATGTGAATGAGCTGTGATCTTCACATTAAGTAGCATTTTAAAAGTTTCCAGGATACTGCAACATACAGAGTTATTCAGCAGCCTGAAAAGGTCACATCTACTCTGCCTCCCACCACTGTTTACAAAGCACAGTAGGCATCAAAAACAATAGGTCATGTATTTTCATGCTATAGATTTCAGGGGAACAGGAATTAGAAAAAAGAACGTGTCTGCA
Source organism: Fregata magnificens (assembly GCA_013389945.1). Taxonomy (NCBI): domain Eukaryota; kingdom Metazoa; phylum Chordata; class Aves; order Suliformes; family Fregatidae; genus Fregata; species Fregata magnificens. Next base: position 33,180 of record WAAD01033064.1, on the reverse strand, counting down.
AAATAACAAAACTGTGAATGAGGCAAGCAGACTGCCAATGCATCCTCTGTCACGTGAAAGTTCCCTTTCATGGGTCTTAAGAGGGACACTGAACATTTTCCACATCTGAGGAATCAGACTCAAGCCTTGAATACTGAGCTGAGAATGAATCCCTACACTAAGATTTCATTATACACAACATCTGCCCAGAAGCCATTCTGCACCTCAGTCTTTGCTTTATGACCAAAGAAATTAACAGCTTCATGTGAGGTGTCAGGCAGCAAGTCTGTAAAACCGAAACCCCAAAGCTTCTCTTTGTCAAGGTGCTAACTTGTCTATCTTGGATAACAAAGGGTGTTCCAAAGAAAAAGACAATATTATACCCCAAGATATTGCACTATGACACTTTAAAGATGTATAGTCTTATAACAGATTGTGTGGTAATTTTCCCATCTAGAAGACAAATATCTTTAGAGGACATGTTTAGAGGAAGGAGAACACTATAAAATGTGCAATGCTGCAAGCATATACTGAAACTCAATATATAAAACCTTTTCACATGTTTTCTCTCTCTCCGAGTAGCTGGATGATCTGATGCAACGTGGCTGACTCATTCCCATCGCCACTACCCTGGACTGTATTTCCACACAGGGTGGAGGCAGAACATCGTCCTAATAACCAGCCTTACTCACTTCTAGAAGTGCTTCACTAACCACCTCCTTCCCTACTTCAAAAGAAAGAGATCTCTTTTCAGAGCAATGGAAATTCCACCCCAAAACTTCAAATAAGCAACTCTCCCATGAGACACACAGACCTGATCCTGCTTGAACGCGCAGAGCCTGGACTGCCAGTGTAACTATGGTGGTCCCCCAGCATGGCTCCATTGCATCACTCGCTGCAAACGCACACACGGACATGCTACTGAAAGGTTCAGAGCAAAGCCACATTAAAACACTAAGTTCTGGTCTTGTATGAGTGAAAACTGGGTCAGCTCCATTGAAATCAGTAGAACACTGCCTCTCTACACCAGTGAAGAATTAGGCTCAGAACTAATTTTGTCATGTTTTTAAAGGTTGTCCCAGTGGTTTTAAATCTATTTCTTGGGTTGTGCATTTATTGACCTTATTTAAGAGACTTTTCAGTAGTTCTAATCTGCACATCTGTTCAATGCAACAACAGGGCAATTACAAAAGCAATTTCAAAAGATACTTCTAGTATTTTGGACTGACAGATTCTTGCAGGTGACAGCTGTTTTGCCACACCGCCAAGTCTACAGCAAGCTTTGTATCACACCCAGAACGGCTCTAGGAAAACACTACATGAGCCACAAGTCACTGTAGTGAAGTGGAGACTTTGTTAATGGATAAAACATCACACAGTCCTGCCAGGGCACAGGGGAGGCTCACCTCACCTTATCTCCAGTACTGCAAGCTCCGTGGCACAGTCTTCCTCATGTGCCAGCACCTCCATGCTTCCTGGACGCAGAAAGCATGCCCTTTCTTCCAGGCACATTTGCCACATACAGCATCTTTCCAGACACCACTGGGAGAAATTGAAGGTGGTGGTGGGGCATTATTTTTGTCTTGCTTGCACCTTTATGGATTTAGCCTAAGCCTTTAGTTTAAGGGATACACCTCTGCTGATTTCAGGGAAATTGGGGCCAGTTTAAATACTGTCCGGGGGTTTTTTGTTTTGTTTTGTTTTCTAAATTAACACCTACATTTCTTTTTCAGCATTTAATGCAAACCTTGCTCTTCACAGCTGGATACTAACTGCCATCCTGCAGGTCGTCACCCAACATTGAACTAATTGGGAGAGGAATATATTGCCTGCACTGCTGCAGTATCTGGTAGTGATGAGACCACAACCAACAAATTCGGATGTGCTCGGGATCACAACTGCCCTTCAAGGGTCCATTAATGTCTGCACTGCTTTAAATTTTCTCTTCTGATTTTAATCCTTAGAGCAGCCAATGTCATTATGGTAAGTGGCTTCCCTGTCCCCAACCCTGCTTATACTGTATTGAATTATGAACTTTAAGAACATCCTTCCACCTGACTGATCAAACCTTTCTTTGCTGGGTGAGCTCAGGCTTTTAATTTTTTATCAGAAACAGGTTAAGTCCTTAGACTGTTGTGACTAAACTAAGTTTACTGAAATACTGTAAGAGGCTCTTCTCTAAGAAGTCATTAGAGCAAATCACTTTCTCTGTAAGTAAACAGGCAGACTTCCTATGAAATACTAAATATTTCCTGCTTTCATTATTTCAGTACAAAAAGTGTGATGTAAGTAAGCTTTGTAAGCTAACAGGTCAGTTTGAAGTTCTACATGAACTACAACAGATGTTGTAATGCTCCCATATCCAATTTAATATTTACCACTACTGCAAATGTTGTTCATAGGTTATTTTGACTTTGGATTTGTGAGTCAAAAGAACTTATCTGCTCATTGTTTGCAAAGTCTAACCCCTCCACAAGTGATTGGAATTCACAGAGTGAAGTTTGGTGGGAATTTTGCTCCCTCTTTGTTGCCATTTTCCTAATGTCATTTTCCCCCCCCATCCTAAATAGTACCAGCTGTAGGTAGCCACCTGTCAGACTCATTTCTAGAGGCCTCGCTACTGCCAGTCACAGAAAGCTGGCTCCATTTATTGACTGCTAAGTCCTGTAAAAAAAGAACAGCCCCACAGCTAACAGTAGCACCTCTTCAAAATATGACTGCCAATACAGTGGCTTTGAGAGCTCTTGCCTGACTTATTTTATATGGTCCAGAATACACACCTTCCTTGCTATTTCAACCTGCTGTTAAAATTAAGAAAGAAGATAAATTAATTACTAGTAGGGGATTATACAGGGGACCTGTTTTACAGGAACACAAAAAATCACTGCACAGCACTGGAGAATAATACAGCCACTCTCCTCCCTCACTGAATCCACCATTTATTATTCCATTTGCATCATCTGAAATGAAGCAATGTATTAATGTGGTTTTGTCAAATAAGAAATGGTGGAGTTCTGTTTAGCACTTCAATAAAAAGATGAGGCATGTGTTGACTTCTGAATTCAGTATGCAGGTAGTGTTCAGTATTTTCCCCCACTCTGCAGCAGGAGCACAGGCTGGGGACTTTCCTCTCTATCCCCTGCCAAAAATCTTCTCTGGCAGTTGTTAATTTCTCATAGAAGCTCACTACCTTTAATAAGACAGAAACAACGTTATTAGACCACAGTGTGCAGATTCATCACCTTCTTTGCCACCCTGTTTTCCCCACAGCCTGTCCTTATTTGGTTGTTTTTCCCCCAGTAAAGGGTAGCAAATCAAGTTCATCAGAAAAACAGCAGCCCTTGGATTTTTTTTTTTATTGTTTTGCCACTTAGACTACTACTTTTAAGAGGGTCTACTTTCACAAGTTCAGTTCACTCCCACTACACTTGTGCTTTTATTCACAAGTATAGCACAAGCCCCTTCTGCCTCTGTGTTTTATCTGACTTCATGTGTCATTTAGTTAGGAAGAGGTGCCAAGTGTTACATTTTCCATGGCTAAATATTTTATAAAGTCTGTATTTCACCTAGCCAGGACACACTGATCAATCCAAAAAAGAACCTCACTCTTTTGAATGGTCTCTGTTATGAAAACAGGAACAGAAGACCTCAAAACTACACTAATGTAGCACCGAGCACTCTGACTGCAGAGTGCTTTGGGGGTTCGGATAGCCTTTTTGTTCTGTTTGGACTTCAAATTAAGTAAGGGTATCTGGGCCCTCGATCAAAACTCTACAGTCATTTATACTCAGCTGATCTCGGAGGAGTAACAGCTAGGACACAGCTATGCTGGATGACAGAATTTGGCCCCAAGAATACAGTGAGATATTCCAGGATGTTTCCTGTATTCATTTTCTCCTATAAGTTTGCCTGATGGTTTGAAGCAATTGAGCCATTTTTTAAATCTGAGATCAAAACAGAAGATTAACATGTTTTCTGTCAACAGTTTATGTGTGTTTACTGCGTATCTAACTCCCTTCTAGATTTGGGTAGTGTCATACCCAATCTACCAATGTCTGACTTTCTGTCTGGATTTGTGAAGGAACATAAGTCTGGCGAATGATCGCAGACCCATTTTTCTTGAAAAATCTAATTTTATTTTCAGAGATTAGTGCTGATTCACATAGTAACTGAATTTTAAAAAGCACATTTTCAGATGTTTCGATCTTACAGGTGTTTTTAAATTCAAGAGCTTCATCCACACTGGAAAAACATTCAGAGAATACATACAAAAAAGGGAATATGAATTAATTAGGGTTCAGTTCCTGACAGAAGCTGAGCATCTGCTGAGCACACAGATCCAGTTTCCACTGGGAAATAAATAAATAAAAATCAAACCCTAAATTAAATCAATTTATATTACAGGCACTCAGAACCATTCAGGACTGGGCATTTGTGATCTAGCTTTAACATAAAGATAATACTAAAGATGTTCAGAGTTAACTGCTGTAAGCACCTTTTTCACATAAGTCTTAACATCAGTATAGCATTAGCCCTAAGGAGTTTGGGACTACTTCAGAGAAAGCAGGAGCTGCCTGTTAGCAGTAACCTGTATCACGCCCAGTTTTGATGAAGGACTCAGGACATTTTACAGTATGCCATACCATAAATAGATCAAAGCATGATAATCACTATTAAATGCAGCTGTTTTCATAACTGAATTTACTTCTTTGTCAAGACACAAATTATTGGGATAAGTTTTTAGTACAATTCTCAGTGATTTAGCTCTGTGATTCATTAGAAGTCACTTTCCTTAAAGCCTTCTATGTTGACTGTGAAATTTTCGCTTGAAACTTTCCTGTCATCTCTCCTCTCTACAGTTTGTATCAACAAATCCCTTGCAAAATCATCTTTGTGCTTTATGCTGTGTATTAAGGACACGCTCCCACCTGGGCCACTCAAGTCATTAAGGGGACTCTGACACTTCACATATTCTTCTCTTCCCTTCTTACCTCCACAGGAGAAGTATCCTGACATGCCTTATTAAAGATTGTAGCGTAAATCCATGTATGAATGGGGCTTAGAAGATCATTTAAGGAAACACTTTTTTAGTACAGATGACTCACTGCTAAACAGACCTTTATGGCAATATATATTTTATACATATAGGACCTACAATAGTCCATGCAAGAACGATTCTTTGTAAAGACCAGGTTCCCAAAGACAACACAGTTACGCAACAGGTATAAATATGAAAGCTTTAATTTCAGAGAGTCATTAGTTCTTAAGAGCAGGAAGCAACAGGTATAATCTTTACGGGTGATCAACTTTGCAATGCATAGGTGAGCCTGCAGACAGACTGGTGCTCCAGATCAAAGTACCATGCTAACTGTGCTGTTGGCATGGTGCCAATATCAAAGTTATTGATAATTTAAAGTGTGATTGTTGCTAACTAGGTTCTTGTTGACCTAAAAATGCCAGCAACTATTTAAGACACATTCAATATGATGATCAAGTCTCCTTGGGATGTACTGGCAGGGCAGATCTTGGTTTGTGTGCAGAGCTTGGAAAAGAATTATTTCTCCAAAGCCCTGGTCTTCAAAATTCTGTCCTCAATGGACAGCCTTTGCTTGTAACATGGAACCCATGTCTCAGGTGAGAAAAACATGAATAAATTACACAGTTTTTACTGCTTTAGGATGCTACCGTTGCCCATTCATCCTTCCACCCTCTCTGTTTTTTTAAAAGACAAAATCTCTCACAAAGCATCCTGTTGATAACCTTTTGGCATATTCCAATACAGGATCAGAAAATAAAACCAATAGGAAAATATACACCATAACTAATTGATAATTAAAAAGGATGACCCATTAAAGTCTAAAACTGAATCTACCACATGACTGTACAGTACGGGAGGGTTAATAACAGCAAACTGCAACGTTATCATAGAATCATAGAATCATTAAGGTTGGAAAAGACCTCTAAGATCATCAAGTCCAACCATCAACTAACACCACCATGACTCCTAAACCAGGCCCTGGAGTGCCACGTCTACACCTTTTTTGAACGCCTCCAGGGTTGATGACTCCACCACCTCTCTGGGCAGCCTGTTCCAATGCCTAACCACTCTTTCAGTAAAGAAATTCTTCCTGATGTTATGACAGTACTAATGCAGTGCAATCATATGGGAATACTGAAATCCCTGGAATGTGTGAAGAATTTAAAGGCAGCTGATATGACTGTAAATCATCACTCAGTGAGTGGGGCTGCAGGTATGAATTGTGCTGAAAAACTGGAGAGTGGCAAAACTGCATCATTCACTTCATTATTGACTTTCCTCTTCCATCTTTCCCACTTCCCAATTTGATTTTTCATCAAATTTCTGGAAAAATCCATGTCCTTTTCCATCTAAATGGACTATTCTCTTCTAGCTAGCACTAACCCTTTGGTATGAGAACTACCTTCTTGCTTTTTCACTGCCTTTAGTAATATGCAAGACTAATTAATTACTTTGCAACAGTTTAATGTGCAACTAGAACAGAACAAAGCTACAGTGCATGCCATCTTGCCAAAAAGAG
>WAAD01033064.1:0-17661 GCA_013389945.1 Fregata magnificens | reverse complement strand
CTGTACGTCCCGCCGAGGCAGAGCGTGGGGCCGCGGCAGGCGGCGGGGGGGGGGCGTCGTCGGCCATTACCAGCGATTGCAGATCGTGCCTCCGCCCGGCGTTTTCTTTACATCCCCCTTTCAGCCCTTAATGGGCTTTGTTGTCCTCCTCTTACCGCGTTTCCTTTACCCTGTTGACAACTTTTTGGTTTCAAGCAGCCCGGAAAAAGCAACAAGCTGAAGGGAATTGAGAAAAAGAGCAAGCAAACAAACAAACTGGTCACTCTGTCCTAAAGGTTAAAAAAAACCCCAAGCCACCAAATACAGTGATACATAGCGATTTCCTCTGAACTCCCAGAGTTCTGGCTGTTTTCCTCATTTCTGTGTTCCTGACTAAACTGCCAGCTAAGCACCACTGCGGAGAGGTGCTACCCAGCTGCGGCGGGCGGCCCCAGCCCTGAGCTGTCATCGAACGAACAGCCCTGGCCCCCACACTAGACCGAAAAGGGAGCAGAAACAGGTATACCTTGATCTAAACTCCAGGCCCCAATGCACTTGTCATTTTCTCAGAAGGATGAGAAGATCCCAGCAACTACAGCTCCGCTCAGAGAGGTCTCCTTCGCCTACTTACCAGCTACATACGGACTGGCACTCTGCAGAGGTTTGCTGACCCCGAATACTGACGGAGATTTAATGACACCATCCAGCTAACCTTTCTGATGTACCTGGGGGGGATGCTGGTGTTCTGCCCTTGACAGTTCTCCTCATAGAAACTTCTCGGTTGCTCTGTAGGAGACAGCAATAAATTCAGTGACGTACGCAGCATGTACAGATCCCGGACCAAGTGTAATTTTACTGGCATGCATGAAGTTACATCAGAATTGATTCACCCCAGCAAGTTAGACTTGAGCTCACTGTCTGCATCCCTGTTGCCCTTCAAAAGGGTGTGCACAGTCAGCCCACAAGGACAGATTCATTGCTTGCTCAAACTCAAGGCCCAGAATGTGCTCCCAGGGTCAGGCAGAGCAGGCCCATATGCCCAAGGTCACCTTGTGCCTTGGGAGGTTGTAAATACTGTGTTGAGGGGCTCAGTACACCACCACGGCATGTCCAGACAGGCTAGGCAAAGCCTCCAGCCTGCCATAGAAAGACAGAGAGTGCATTTCAGCTATTCCTGAATACGAGCTGTAAAGAAATAGCCTCTGGATTAGATCTGGAGCTCTTTTATCATGTAGAGTAGGAATTAGTGACCCAAAGGATCTAAAAAATTTTAGTGGGAATGCTCCTGAGAATCACTGATTATTTTTTTTTAATAAAGAAGGGAGACTGAGTTTCCAGAAGCTCTTTTCTTGTTGGTGGTGAGGCAGTGTGCCCTTGGCTTCTTGTGATCAGTGGGACATTCAGCAGTAAGCACTCTGAGTTTCATTGACATTTTCAAGGGTAGGAGAGAACTTCACTCCTTTCGAGTACCACTCAAAGATGGAAAGCTTGTGAGGGTGCCAATTATATAACCTGACTGAGCTGCCTTGTCAGTGAAGACCTTTGCAGGATGCATTCTAGCGTCACAGAATGGAAATTCAGCTTTTATTCAAGTAGTTTGATTTGGTGACTTCACTGTTTAATCCATGTAGTTGCTGTGATCAGTCAGAAGCAATAACTGAAAGGGAGGTTGCTTAAATTAATTCTACCAGGATTTTACTGTGTTGACTATTCTGTATCTCTCGGGTAGCATGCCAACGAGACCATTTAAAGACAAGAGTTGATGCGTGCTGCACTGGAGACAACATATGCTTACACTGCATGACAGAGCCCAAAGCTGAGATGTTGGACAGGCCCCAAGTAGGTTCCCACAGTGCAGTGGGCACGCCAGATCTGGCCTGGAAGTTCCATAGCCGCATTCATGCTGAATTACATCCAGATCAGTAAAACCTGTCTCCTGGCTTATTATTGTGGGCCCTGTACCAAGTCAAATACAGCCACACTGTTTCCCAGCCTAAAATGGCTTGTGTGCAGCTGACTCTCTCACTCGGAGACAGCATTTCTCCTCTCCCTGATCTATGGATACGCAGACTGCATTAGAGTGCCTTAGATTGCCAGGCCTTTGGGACAGGGACAGTCCTTTGCTTACAGGTCTGGGTGATACCTTCCATCGTGTGGTCTCATTCTCGAACACAAATGCACAAGTGCTCCTGCAGTTTGAGTAACGACAGCTCTTCCTTCTGTGGCAGGAGGGCAGAGCAATAAAACTCTTACAGAAACTGAAAGAGAGAAAAACTGTCAGCAAAATGTATCCAAAGGAAAACCAATGCTGAGCTTATTAGCCAAGTTGCATGCAAGCTTGAAAATGTATGTCTAGACCTGGAAAATTTATGTTCAAAGCCACGAATTCAGAGTTAATTTATTATGCAGTAGATTTCCAGCTCCACTGAGCTTAATGGGATTTGTTATTCTGTTAAATGGGCTTTTCCCTCAGAGCACCTTGTTTCATTAGACCATTTAACAGAGGTTTGGGTGAATGAGGTGTGTAAACACAACACAGCCACACCAGCTGCCCCTTTGTTTTGCATACTGAAGTGCTAATTCCTCTTACAGACTGTGAGTGCATATGTACTGCACTCCATGCACGAGGGCATGCATGTACCATGGTCATGGAGGCAAGGGGAGGTAGTGGGATTTCTTTTTGCTGAAAGCCAAAGAGAAACTGCAGGGAATTTCACAGATCCCTTGAGAGAAGGTTTTGACTTGCTAATGGTCTCCAGTGTGTTTAGAGTTCAAAATTGGAACTGTCTTCCTTGCACTAACAGTGTTGATAACAGGTTCTCCAAGAGCATGACAGATGTATACAGAACTGTCTACAATTAATAACACTTTGATTTGTAGCAGGACTAAGTGGACCTGACGAAATCAAGGCCCCAAGACTCTCTCTGTGTTTCCTGTAAAGTGTCTAAAACCTAAGTGTCAACACAGAAAAAAACCACAAGGAAGGCGAAAGATCAAGCTCCATTTCATGGAAGTGAAACGAAGGCATGGAAGCAGCACGTGACCCTGGCGACAAACCCAGAAGTGAACCCGAGCCCTGCTTGTTCATTCAACACCTGAATGAAACTCCTTTTCTGATGGTCCTCACAGGGTCCTACCCCAGTGTGCCCAAACTACATGCTGTTCTTCTCAATGTCCATCCCTCTGATGAGAAAAGAGATCCTTTCACTCCAGGGCTAATCAGAACATTAATTTTCTGTCAACTTCAATTTTTTAAAATGAGAGTTCTTTGCCATTCTGACCAGCAAGTTGAGGGTAAATGCTATAAGCCTTAGTCAAGCAATGAGTCCATTAAAGAGACATTTTGCACCTTTACATGATACAATCTTATACTACACAACTGACTGACCTCCATATTCCCACTGTTTACAATCATTTAATTTTCATATATATATGTTTCCCAAGGAAAACTTAAAAGCAATTTCAGCAGCTATTAGGCATTGTCAGCAAAAGTCCACTTATGATGAACAGAATAAACCCCGCAAAACGGTCAAGAAAAACAAGAAAGTCAATGTCTAAATTCCTGACAGCATCAATAACAACAAATCTAGTGTGAAATGGCATGAGTGTTTCCCCAGATATCCATTTTGTAACTTGTATAGAATAGAAATCTTGTTGAAAATAAAATTAATGTACAGAACAAGGACTGAACAAATTAATAAAAGCTGTGGGACTTGAAAAGAAATGATTTCTTTCTCTGTCGCTTTCATTTGTGTGTGTATTCATGACTGTGCGTAAATCTAGATACATTCCCAAGCCTGAGGGCAATGTTGATTCAGAAACGCAGAACAAAAATTAAAGAATCAATGACCTGTTGAAATAAATGGCAAAACTCCCTTGATTTCAGCAGAGACAGAATTTTGCCCCAGATATTTGGGCCAAACTTACCAACAGTCAGAAGGTAGTAAATTTGACCTTTGAAACCCAGTGAACAGGAGGAGAAAAATGGTCTTTGGATTGTCCATCTGTTCTGTAAAATTTTTCTGAAAAATTATCAGACAATGCTCAAAACTTGCTTCCCTACCCCCACCTTGTCATAATCTGGTGACCCCTCTTTCTCCACTACCTCAGAGGTAGCGTAAGCTCCTCAAGTAGATGTGTCAGTCTAGAGTTAGGTGGGGTGAATACACGCCTTTGTGCGAGACAAGCCAGATCAGAATTTACTTTCAAGATGTGACAGATGACTTCACGCTTACTTTGCGTTAGGAGTGTGCAGTGGGGGGATCAGTGCAGACCAGCTCATGTGGTATACTTCCGTGGCACCATGGACTGCTTACCCACTTCCATGTGGAGACAAGCCTATGCTGGTTACCGTGACTCCATCCCTGAAGTTTCCCATCTTCTCACACTTACCCTTGCAGCTGCCATCCTGAGATATAAAGAAGAAGCACTGTCTCTTGTTTCCAGATGGAGGCACTGAGAAAATGAGGGACCATAATTCAAGCCCCTTAATATATTTAAACTGGTTTCAGAGCCTGAGTAACAGAGAACATAGATGTCATGAAGTGTGCAATGAAGCCTGCCAAGATGTCTGTTGATCTCTCTTGGTGGCCCACCAATGCCTGCATGACAATGGTGTCCTTGCAATTTCTGTCGCTGTAGCTGCTCTGGACCATGCACTGAAAAACAATCTGGATATCATCAGCAGCTCCCTCAGAGACCAAGAAGCCTGGACAATTTCATTGATATCGCCTGGGGATATTGTTAAAGGACTGTGTTTGCAAGATGGCCTCAGAGGTCTCAGTCACTGCCTTGACTCTAAGGACTTGACCACCCCAAGCAACGTAACCACAGACTGACTGGGGTGGGAGGCTGCGTAGGGGCAGCCATTCTCTTGAACCTGGGTATGGGTTCCTGAAGTGTCCTGTGAGAATGGCGGTGGCACGGCACCAGCTTCCCATAGACCCTATTTCGTGCCCTTGCATTTCTAGAAGTTTTGCACCCACTGCTGGTGGTCTGGTGGTCCCCAGCCAAGCTTGTCTGCTGCACCCAGACCCTCTGGCTGACTGGGGCAGAGCGGCTATAGCAGCACGGCACAGCAAAAGGCTACTCTGTCTCTGCTTCATCGGGGAAAATGAGATGGAGTAGGACAGGCACCGGCTCATTCCAGAAGGCTGCCCGATCCTACAACTGAACCTTCTTTCTATTGGCATGAGTCCAGCTCTTTTTTCTCCTTGTTACTGTGATACAAAGCAGCAGTAACACCCAACAGCCACCAGACAGGTAGGATTTAACACCGCCATTATAATAACAACAACAGTCTTCAGGCAGAGTGGAAGTCAGAACAAAGCCTCAGCTTAAGGTGGAATGACGCGTGCCTGGGACAACCCCTACTGCTTTAATTTTTCTGTTTCATTAGCTAGTGGTTCAGAATGGCTCTGGGAGTAAATCCCTCCTGGATGAGTCGCAAGGTCCCTTCCATAGCTCCAGGATGGAGAAATGCACTGAAGCCTGGCCAGCTGATAATCTTTTGCCTTGCTCATGCCAATTGAATCCTTTCTTCTCTTGGACGAACTTATCCCGGAGCTAGCTAGACTGTAGGCCCCTGTTAAATAATGATGATTATGTTCTTTTTGCTCACTGCTGACAAAGAATTATAGCCCCTCATTTAGAGCTCATTTCAAAACCATGAGATTCTGTAATTGAAAGTGGCTGAAGCTAATTTGATAACCCAGTTCTGAACACAGCCGACTAACTACTTTCCCTTTGTCCTTTCAACAGTAATGGCCTTGTCAGGAAAGTCTTCTGTGCTACTTTTAAGAGGGCAATTATGACAGAGGTTGAAAACTATTGTTCTGTGACAGGCTGCAATTTCAACATTGCCTTCAGGTCCCCAGCAAGGCCAGGGGTATGGCAGTGGGTTCAAATGCCCTCCAGCCACATCTGCCCTCTGAAACGCCCGCCCAGCGCTCACTCTCTTGGGCGACTGACTCTATTGTGCTCCCCAAGACGCAGAGCTCCATCCAGGAGAGCGTCTGACGCTTCCCAAGCCAATGTGGATATTTGCTGGGTTCCCCCAGGATGGAAGGGAGAAGAGTGTCTCAGTGCCCATATCCTGGCTGGCAGCTCCCTCAGACACACCGGACCGTCGACCCTTGCTGACTAAAATCCAGTATCAGGACTCCTGAAGGCTCCTCCTCACTTGCAGCCACCATCAGCTGACTGTACAGGGAGGCTGCACTAGTGGTTAGATATAGTGAATCCCCCTCTTGTGCTTAAGAGGTGGGTAAAATTTCTACAGCACAGATAGGAAGGAGAGGAACTCTGTTTACCCCGGTGAGCAGCCCCATGTGGACAGGCTACAGCAGGGGCACATGCACCTGCACTGCTCACTGCGCTGGCAAAATACCTTCAGTTAGGAACACACTCACGCAAGCAGGATACCCTGGCAATGCTTCCTGCCCTCGGAAAGGTCAAAGCAGCCTAAACAGGCAATACAACAAAAGCTAGAAAATAAAGCCTGAATGTGATGCCTGCCTGGTGCTCTATCTGCCGAACTGCTGTCTCTCAGACTGCTTTGCTCCTGTGATTAACAGCCCTGATCCCTGAACACATACACCGCAGCACAAGCAGCAGTGCAAGAAGCCCCTTTTAGCTCTAATTCCTGGCTGTCTCATGTTCACATCTGCACCCAAGAGTGCAGTGGGTTCTGGACATGAGAGCAGCTTTCTGTAAGCCTCCTTTGCAGTGATCACCAAGGGAAACTTGCTGACTGCAAGAAACATATCTTTGGTACCTAAGTAAATTTTTCCTGGTGTTTTTTGGATTCTGGGCCTTCCCCATGGTAATCGGAGGAAATGTAAATAACATGGCAAACATTTCTCTAGCCATAGCCTGGAGCTGTGCTCAGAACTGCTCTGGCTCTTGTAGTAATTAGCATAAGCAAATTGCTAAACTGTGTGCTGTGAAAAAATGATGGATTACAGCATGGAAGAAATCATTAACACATTGATTAGCAGCACATGCCTTCAAAATCACTACCTAAGCAAATTCTGAGGGTTGTGGGAGCTTTGTAAATGTTGCAAGCACTGCCTTCCATAAGCAAGAATCAGGAAATATTATATATAAATCACCAAAGTACCAAAATTAAATGTTAACTATTAAGGTTGCTTCTCAAATGGTTCCTAATATTTACTGTAGCTGTTCATGTGGGGCTCCTGTTCTATGTTGCCCTGTACTCACAGGGAGAGGGCTGTAACGGTGTCTGCTTGAGGCAGCGTCTGACACTCTGGGAGCTGCCTCCAGGTTTCCTGGTGCATGTCTCCCTCCTTTTGTATCTCTGTCTCTGCTGCATGTGTTTTAAGCGTTACACGCCCATGAATGGTGCAATGGTATGTTCATGCCAGGCAATGTATAGAATAGCATAGAAAAAGGATCATTTATGTAGTTAGAGCATGGATAGTACCTTGATTTTTTTTTCCCCGCAGAATAGTTTTGCTTTGAATGTAGTGGGAATTTGGTTTTCTTCTTTTTTATTAAAGGAAATGTTTCCCTGCACTTACATATTGAAAGGATCTCCTGCCCAAAGTCTATGTGGTTCACTGGCAGCATCTGCTGCTAGGTATTCCCTCATGGTGGCTTTAATAATCAAAGCAGCCTGTTATTGCCAAAGCTAATAGCAGTAGGCTTCACTTCTTATTCAGCGCAAGTGCTCAGTAGTTTATAAAATTACTCATTTGAATGGGTTTCCTTTTATTAGGATTAGCAGGCCAATCCCATCCCTCCTCCCCACATCTACCCCCCCCCCTTGTTTTAAATAAGACAAGACACACGTATTGAATTTTAATACATCATTGTAACAAAAATGTGTGTGTCAATAGCAGCTAGCTGCTGTGAAACAGGAATACAGGAGCCCTCCCTGTAGCTCTGTGTCAGCACATATACCTAACCCCAGAGGACTCCCAAATTCATTATCAGCAGAACATAAAATCAATACAAGGCTGTGATTTCACTTACTGACTTGGGTACTGCGACGGTAGAGAAGATTATACCTATAGGCCTTGCTCTGGTGCTTACTGCCAGAAAATATGAACGCTCACAACCTCTGATGGTGGGGAGGATAAATCCACGTGCAGAACGCCGAGGTGCAGGGACACTAGAGGCTCCGTCTGGGTTGCAGAAATGCTCAGCTCAGTCCCTCTCCACAACTAACCACACTCAGCACTCCTAACCAGTGCGGCTCAGAGAACAACCCCACCCGAAAAAGGCCTGGTTATCACAGCTTGGACCTGGGGAGGTCTCCGTTCGCTCCCGTGCATCCCTCTGCCTGTGTCTTCTGGCATTTCTAACACTTCCCTCCCTATGCACACAGCGTGGTCTGTGCCAGCTCCTGCGCCTGCCTCTGCTTTTTTCTTTATTTCTGACACCATTCTGCCTTCTAAACTCTGTTGGTCTCTCCTATCAGCTGTTAGCCCAGTAGGACCACAGGTTTAGCTATTCTGATTATTTTACAGATCCCACAGCACACAGCCAGGTCATTAAATATGTTTCTGGGTCCTACAGTGGACTGGATGGGAAGAAGAGAAAGAGATCTGAAAAATGTTTGCATTTGTTTTGCCAGAGGTGAATATCAGGGATTCCCTCTGATTCACTGTCAGATTAAATCATGGACATGGAAACTAGTGACCGGTGATTTCAGGGTCTGCATGTGTAAATGAAAGAGAGTTTCAATAATAGGGTAATTTATTTCACTTAATTAAACTCACTGATTTGCAGTATGAATCCATTCAGTAAAATGCCCTTTTTAATAAGTAAAAGAATACCTTTCAAAAGTGAAAGATTTGCAGATGTGATCTTCAGTTCCTACTTCAGTTCCTGCTGCAAGGCAGTTCTCAGAAATCAGAGACAAAGCGTTCTTCTCCAAGGAGAGTCCATTTTATGAGTGCCTGGTGGCATACTTAACTGCTCACTGTTTCTCTCCCAAAATCTACCATCTCACTGGAATTCTTTTTTTTTTTTTCATTAATTAGGCAATTTTATACGTAGTTCCAAGAGTACCTCTCAGGACAGCATTAATGTTAATAGCATCTTAAAATGACAAATTCAAGATATGCCACTAACAGTGAATATATGTAGTTAATAGATTCTTCTCGCTGCACTTGCTGGGCACTACATTTGTCATAGCAGTGGTCCTGTTTTGGCACCATTCTTATCCATTCCTCATCCACTGATTTTTATATCATAACATATCTTTCACTAGCGGTATAATTTCTGCATTACCATACAGGCAATGTCACATACTTAAGAAACTCTTCATAAACATTTACATCAGCAGCTGTCTGTGTTAGACATCAAATGTTCTTTTCTGGAGGAGTCTGCAGTTTCACCTACTATTATGGTAAATCGTCTCCCAGAAACAGTCACAGAAATATCCCTCACAAATTTAATTGTCATGACTGCCACGAACAGCCTTCACATAACCAGACATAGGAAATTGCCCTGGTTCTTCATCAGCCACAAGGAAGGTACAGGCTGCAGGCAATGCTGATGAATAACGCAGCAGCCAGCCCCTCCGCTAGGTAGCCCCTCTCAGACCAGCCAGACTAATGGTCTAATAGCACAAGTCCCTATTTTCCTATTTTTAGTAGGATCTTGCCATTTTTGTCTTTCTTCAGGGAGTCTGGGCCACCTGACATTGTTTGTGGCTGTTTGAAGAATACCTGCTGTTTCGCAGTGACACAAAGCAGCACAGTACTTCTTAAATTTGTCTTCCATCCCCTTTGAATTAGGAAAGCTGGTTTGTTAAGACTGGGCTGTTGGGTACTTACTCAAATGGAGTTTGCACATAAAAGCTATGCCAGAGCAGAAACAAAGTTTGCTGCCATTAGTCCCAGAATAACGTAGACGTTGAAAATTGGAAATCCAGGAAAAACAGTTATATTTTCCAGTTGCATTTGAGTGATTTTGAGTACTTACACACTTTTTGTGGTACTTCATGCTGCCAGTAGCCAAGAACAGCACAAGACTGTGGAGTTAAAATTACTTGCCGTGCTCTCCAGCACACTGTAACTATTTGGTTATCTGCTAAACCATGACACTTGTGTTCCTTCTAGAGCCATCTAGAATTTGATCCATTGAAGAAGAGGAAACAAAACCATTGATAAGTCCTTTACAGTACAAAGCAATTGCTTCAGTGTTTTACTTAGGGTTGTCTCTCACTGGAACCTAGTAATAAAGACTACAACTGAAGACCTTATGCTATCCAGCTGGGGCAAGGAGTAGGTATGAACAAGGACAGAGGCTGCAAAAGGGCTCATGTTTTCTGGCCTATCTTCTCACTGTTAAAAGAGCATGGGGACAGTGACACGGAGTGAAGAGGGGAGGAAGAAAAGCTGATTTGGCAGGTCTGGGAATTAGCCCTCAGGAGGGTCAGCTGAGAGAAGCTGTCCTAGGGATGGTTGGAGAAACTGGAGTGGAGGACATCATGTACAGAAAGAAAACATCTCTGTAGCTTTCATGAGAGGAGGAAGAAAACAGCTGGCCTGGATGCAGAAAACAGGAGGAATGCAAGGCAGTAAGGCTCACACTGCTACGCAGATTTCCCCTTCCCAGGCTGTTTGCACCACTTCCTAGCCAGCACCTGAGAGCAGATAGGTACTAGGAGCCAGCTAACACCTACGGGAAAGAGAAGGATCTCAGGACACAGCACCCTCCTTAGGCACAAGGCTATAACATCGTGGTGTATTAAACATTATAGTTGATGAAATCCTCATTCCGTTGAAGGCAATGCCAAAACTACCTCTGACTTCAATGGAGCAAGTATTTTTCCCATCCCACTGTCTCTCCTATCGGATCTCTGTTTCCTGTTGTCATCCATTCTATTTTTCTGAAGCTCTTCCAAACGTTTTCAGAGGAAATTAACTGATTTCATCTCTTCTAGTTTTAACACTTCTGTAGTCTAATTGTATTCTTTGTCCTAAAAGGAAGCTTTGACAGTATACTTTTCAGGTTTTTCATCTTGCATGGTTGTAAGAGTGTTGTAAGAATCAATAAAGGTCATGCTATTTAAAAATGCACAGCCTGAGCACAGTGCAGAAAAGACCACAAAACTGCTCAGTGTTTCCACAGCGATGCATGTATTTTTTTTTTCATCAGCAGATGGTACGGCTGACATCTGCAAAAGCAAAGGGCACAGCTGGGTTACATCTCAGGTTATGGAAAGCAACAACATCTCTGTGTCACCTGTTTGGACTACATAATTCATCTTTCTCTGAGAACAAAGTGCTTCCCCTATGCTTAGAAAATGACTGCGCATTTCCTATTTATGACAAAAGTGATGCCTCGTACCCCAGTGGGGACAGAAGAGCAAGAGCCTATAGTATTAACAATCAAGTACGACATTCATAACAAAAAGCAAAGCTACCAACCTTCAAGCTGTTTTCTACATTCTGGAATTGAAACCCTCTGCGTGAAAGATGTTAACCTAAAAGCAATAACCAGCATTTTGACAAAAAGGCAGATTTCCCCTTCCCGGGCTGTTTGCACCACTTCCCAGGCAGCACCTGAGAGCATGGACCTTTTCCCATAGGAACGCATATGTTTCAGTACTGCACCATTTTTTCAGGCAATGGCGATGTTTGCATTGAGGATGTCGGCTGATGTGGTCTTGGCCTGGCTGGAGCACTGTAGGGGCAGTGAGGGCTGGGAGAGAGGGGTGCCCACATGCCACATGTTCAGGTGGCACCAGCAAAGTGCCACCACTGCTCTCCCTCCCCAGCTGGCTGCAGATACTGACAGTCATTTGACCCAAATGGAGAGGAAAATAGCTTTCGGTCCTGGGGAAAGAGTTAGCAAGCAAACCCAAAGAAAGCATACAGTAAGTTTCCAACCACTGAACAGAAACTGGTGAATTTTAGATCACATTAATTGTATTCCTTCTGGCTTTACTGTCCAGCATTGCTGAAAAGGGCTTTTTATAGCTCTGTTGTGATTCAGGCTGTGCCAAGTGCTTCCCAGTCTTGATTCCACCCCAGGTATTCTAATTCTGTGCATTACTTGAATGTACTGACCCAATATACAATATTACAGATAAGGGACATCTGTGGAGAATTATATTCTTGAATGCAGAACAAACAGTTGCTGCTGTCAGATGCTTTAATCTCTGCACCAGTTCTGTGCATTCAGAGCAGCTGATAATGCAATTTGGTGTTTCCCTGGAAGCAGGCGGAGGGCATGCACTTTCAGAGGAATAGATGGCATGACTGCAAGAGCACCCCAAAGTTCAGTCCCACCCCCTTATTTGTACTGTATTAAAGATACTCTGTGTGCTTTCTGTCAGGGACTTTTCTGCATGCTGGTGATAATGTTGCCTTGTTCAGAGGGGTCAGCAAGAACAGTACAGAGTATTTTCCAATTAAATGGTCAGAATTACTTAGCTGAGTCCTTTTATTTAAAAAATAAAAGAAGTTGCTTAACATCTCAGCAAAACAAGATCTCTTTGGCTTGATTCAGGCTTGCATCTAAAACCAAAAAGGGCAAGAGTGTGAATGGCATCCTGTCCTTGGAGTGGGAAATAAACCCAAAAGTGCAGTTCGCCTTTGTTAACTATCTTCAGATTTTAACTCCTGATGCCATAGTTCAGCACTGAGGTGCTCGTGCCCTGAGCATTTTTGATTTTTCATCTGATGTATAGCATAGTCTCAGCAGTATAGCACTTCACAGCTTGATGTGAAACTGTAGGACTGTTCACAGCTTTCAAGAGAGTCCAGAAAATCCTACAAAATAGCAATGAGATTCGATACAAGCAATAAGATATAAATAACTCACACTAAGGCAGTCCAATTACTATTTTGTTATCATTTTATATATAGCTAATACTAGTAACTATCAAAAGGGTAATACTGCACCATTAGACAATTGATCACCATCCCCTAAATCAGAGAGGCAGTTGATACCCAGATCATGGAGGCTACTGATTAGGAGAAATGACAAGGAACAACAAAGCAGGATTTTCCTGCATAACTCATGCCTGGGGGTGTCCTTGGCCTCTAGAAATTGGGAAAGCTCTCCCCATTCTTACTTGTCAAAGCAAGACCTCTGTGATTACAGCATTGAAAACTGGGCTGGGGACACTCCAGACACCCTTCTCAAGCAAGAAATCAAGCCTGTAATCTCAAAAGAAGAACGGGGTCTTTATTAGAAAGTTACTGTAACTGCCATTGAGAGCATCTCAAAACTGAAAGGGAAATACAGGTATTTTAGCAGCCCAGTGACTTCAGAGCCAGCAGTATCTCTAGCGGTACCAGGAGAAAGGGCTCCAGGACTGCGTCCTTTGCAGTTACGGAGTAAGACCCTGAATCCCCAAGGAAAGATCAGTGGAGTGACTGACACTGCAAGGCATTTGAGGAACTGCAGAGTAGTCTCTAGCTGTTTTTCCTGTTTTTTTCTGTTGGACAGCGAAACTTTTCCAAAGCAACCAACTCTGTGCAATAGATGGATGATGGCTTTCAGGGTGGAGTAAGAGCAGGAAGCAATAAACTGTCTGGCTGGATTAATACTATCATTAAATAATAGCAATATGTATTTCAGAGCCTCATTTTGCAGGGCTCCAGACCTCTCATTTCGTGCTCTTGATTCTCTCTCTCCTTATGACAAGCCTGCACCTTACCTTCTGCTACCCTGTATGACGTTCTTGAACACTCCTCTTCCTGCTGGTTAAGGACAAGGAATAATGGACAACTAAGTGTAACTATCTAGTGTGATGCTATCAGACACAGCATGGATTTAGCAATAAGCATTATGTGCCATCAGCATTCATTCTGTTTGAAAGGTAGTTTCTGCCTTTGCACGCTCCTTGTGTGCACTCCTGCAAGAAGGCTGCCATCAGGGCTACCGGAGGAAGGCATGGGAGACTTCACCTGACATTAACACTTCCTTAGGAGAACAGTTTCCTGCTAAACGTAGGAAGGCTGTTTCATTGAGGGGGACACCCTCTCCCTTGCTTTGAAGATAAAAAGGCACTCCTGCTCGGCTGGTACATAGCAGCTCCTGGGCTGTAGCCACTGCATATTGCAGTGCGGAGGGAACAGGGCCAGTCGAAAGCACCTTTGGGGACTGTGACAGGAGCTTTCCTCAACCTTGTCCTCACCCAGATGGGATGCAGGAGTGGGCTCCTGTGTCTGAAGAACACTGTGAGTTAAAGGCTGTTTTTGAGCTGAAATCAGTGAGAGCTGCGATAGTGGCTCCTGGTCTCTACCTCTCACTGAAATGGCCAGTGACCCCATCCTGAGGAGAAACGTGTGCAGCACTCTTAGATATTTGCCCCTGGGCAGATTTAACTGGACTGGAGGCGCCCATGATCCTTCCTCCTCAGCTCCCTCTAAAAGGCAGGGAGGTGCTCCTGACTCTGAGCACCACATAATCATAATAAATGCATTTGCTGGAAGAAATTAAACAACAACAGGTGTCCTTCAGAGCCCTCAATGACTGTTAAAGGAATTTACATTTGTGAATAAAGAGCAGTAGAAATTATTTGTCTGACAGCTCCTCATTATTAAAATGAAGACCCCGCTTAATCCTGCCAGTGTCAGTGGGACCCAAGATGACCTGCTAAGTGCTGGTCACAAAAGTTAATGTTCCTTAAGGGAAGTTTTAATGGAAGCAGCCCATTTAAAAAAAAATTAGTATAAAAATATTTTGGAGCTGTCTTTGCAGCTGTTGAAGTCACTGCCAAAATCCCGTGGCTTTCAGTGAAGCAACGAAGCAGAACTTTTTTAAAGACTGTCTACAACAAGCGCCCTGTGCAACACTGCAGTTTTGGGGACTTACACTGGGAGGAATTTTGGTCCTATACAGTCAGATGTGCTCCACCAAACAGCGCCTGCGGCAGAGACTGCACATCCACTTGGAGAAAATTATTTATCTGCTACACGGCCTTCCTATCACCTTGACAGACCTTTTTTTTCCTCTGCCTGCAAAATGAGGATGCTAGTGGTCATCTGTACTTCTAACATGCTTTTAAAGTTTAATACACTTGGAAAGTTTCTCCCTAGCGTTGTTGTTAAATTACCCAATTTGAGGTATAAGATATCCCACAATGCCATAATTTTGAGTGAGACCTTAAATTCAAACCCTGATGACTTAGCAGAGAGCATATACCACATATGCTCAATGAGGCTTACTGTGAGCAACGTTAAGTAAGATAGGGAAGGTGTTATGCTGATTAGCTTTTCTCTTTTTTTGGCGTATATTTTATTGCTACTCAAAAGTCAAGGATTGATAAGTAAAACAATGCATTTGCAGCAGATTTGTCAAAACGTAAAAATATTGATTTTTGAAGAAGCTTGCCCACAATGTAAAAGTAAGGCAAAGTTAAAATCAATAGGGATAAATTAGGACTTCTCCAGCTATATAAATGTTACAATAACAGAGCCTTTAATGCATAAAAATCCTGTACATCAGATGACAAAAATAGTTTACATTTACTTTTAACTTCAATTTTAAAAGGCAAGGTAAAACATCAATTGTCTGATGCTCTAAATTTTGAACAGTAGAGTATATTATTTTTCCAGAGATATTCTTTTCCAGAGAGACTATTTTTCTAGAGTACCAAGAGTCCTATCAATGCTCATCATCCCCACACGATTGCACTCAGCCTCTGCTGTACCGACATAGGACGGTGCAGCTCCTTCTTGGGGGAGACACTGTTGTTCCAGGAGCACAGAGAAACACTGGTCTGACAAACGCTATAACCTGTTTTGTGGCCACCTCCAAATGCTTTCCACCTGCCTGTAAGCCATTAGCCCAAACTCCAGAGCCACATCCCGCACATACAGATGCCTCTGAAGAGGGCGGAAGGTGTTAGCGCCCAGGACTCAGCCCTCCTGATGGAGTTTCTCACGTAGCATTGTTCACCACTGTGGCTTAGCGACGGGATAACTCTGTTCTGGGCCTTTTTGCTAAATTAGACGCCACTGTTGGCATGATATGTCCTTATTTACTTTTTCCCTCCAGGGTGCATGAGACATTGTCCTTCAATAACATCTGTGAGAACAGCCGTGTGAGGTGTGACCAGGTGGACAATTTGCTCAGCATGGTGGCAGAGCTACGCGAGGAGGTAGAAAGGTTAAGGAGCATCAGGGAGGCTGAGAATGAGATAGACTGGTGGTGCCATGCTCTGCCCTCCCTGAAACAGAAACAGGAGCAGCCACCAGAAAAAACCCAAGATCAAGGGGTTCCTGTATCCCTCCCCCACCAGGCTGAAGGCAGTAGCTCAAAGGAAAAGAGTGAATGGAGGCAAGTCCACACTCGGGGCGGCAGGCGAACACCCTCCTTGCCCACCTCACTTTCCCAGGTGCCTCTGTATAACAGGTATGAGGCTCTGCAGGTAGAAGAGCAGTCAACGGAAGATGTGGATAACAGTCCATCTATACCAGTGGTGTTGCCAGGGTCAGAAAGGCCTACCCCCTGTATCAAAACCGCCTCCACGAGGAAGAGAAGACAAGTTATAGTTGTAGGTGACTCCCTTCTGAGGGGAACAGAGGGTCCAATATGCCGGACAGATCCTCCTCTTAGGGAAGTCTGCTGCCTCCCTGGGGCCTGGGACAAGGACATTGCCAGGGAACTTCCTAGCCTGGTATGGCCCTCCAACTATTAGCCATTACTGCTCTTCCATGTGGGAGGTGATGAAGCTGCAACATGTAGTCCAAGGGCAATCAAAAGAGACTTCAAGGCCTTGGGGCAGCTAGTAAGGGACTCTGGAGCACAGGTTATTTTCTCCTCTCTCCTTCCAGTCATGGGCAGCGACACTGGAAGGAACAGACGCACCCAGTCTGTTGCATGACTGCATGGCTCCGTGGCTGGTGTCATTGCCACAATTTTGGGTTTTTTTGATAATGGGATGGCCTACACAGCACCAGGCTTGTTGGCGTCTGATGGGATTCACCTTTCTCAAAGGGGAAAGAGGGTCTTTGCTCATGAGCTTGCAGCGCTCATTGACAGAGCTTTAAACTAGACTTGAAGGGGGAGGGGGATAATATCAGGCTTGCCTGAGACAAGCTGAGGGATGACATGCCAAGGTTAAAGGGACGGGGTGCTAGCGAGGGCACAGCCTGTGTCTCTGAGATGTGCTGGGTTCACTGGAGCACAGTTGAAGTTGTATGGAGATGGGCGAGGGGCTACTGAGGTAATAGGAGCCAAGAGGGGAACACCAGTGAAACACCTCAAATGAATTAAGGGGTGTTCCTCTAAGAAGGTGACATGGACAACAGCCCAGCTGAAGTGCCTCTACACAAATACATGCAGCATGGGCAATAAACAGTAGGAGCTGGAAGCCATTGTACCGCAGGAAAACTATGATATAGTTGCCATCACAGAAACAGGTGGGATGACTCGCACAGCTGGAGTGCTGCAATGGATGGCTATAAACTCTTCAGAAGGGATAGGCAAGGCAGGAGAGGTGGTGGGGTAGCCCTGTATGTTAGGGAGTATTTATTTGGATTGTCTAGAGTTCAGTGATGGTGGTGATAGGGTTGAGTGTTTATGGGTAAGAATTAGGGGGAAGGCCAACAAGACAGATATCATGGTGGGAGTCTGTTACAGACTACCATACCAGGATGAAGAGGCAGGTGAATTATTCTATGAGCAGCTGGGAGAAGCCACACAATCACTCGCCCTTGTCCTCGTGGGGGACTTCAATCTACTGGA
>WAAD01033063.1:2587-22812 GCA_013389945.1 Fregata magnificens | reverse complement strand
TCCTCCACTCCGGAGCCCTTCGCCTCAGTGGCTTCATAGGATTTATGCTACAGGCTTGAAACCAGCAAATACCGGCAAAAACCCATAGCCCTGAAGAAGAAAAATGAGACCAACAGAAGTGGATTGGGAACACTCGTGTAGAGATCAGTTCCCACAGGACATTCTAGCAGTGGACCACTGAAGCATGCTTCAGTCAAAACCAGTCCTTGAATGCATCACTGATTTACATCTTAAAGATGATTAATTTATTATTAGAGTTTTCAAATGGGGTAGGGCTACTGTAAATTATTGAGAAGGATCACTTCAAGATCTGGCATATTTCTATTTCAAAGAGAATGAGCAACTTTCTTCATCTGGATAGTTTCTGCTTAGGAAACTGATATCATATTTCAACAATTCCTTTTCTGGAGAAACAGATGGCTGTATTGCTGTAAAATATGGTGCCATTATTTTCTGGAACATGCTGCTGTAATGGAAGGGAGGTGTAAGTGCTCTTTCTGAGCTCCTAGATTGCAAGCTGAGAGTCAGATTTTGATTAGCAGCTGTATTGCCACAACAGATATACCTATGCTGTCAAATTATTTTGTTCTCCTGTTCACTCCTGGGTCTTGATTCCTAAGCATCTTCACTGCATAAACGTGTAAAGTAGAAGCTGAATCCAGTGGACTTCTGGGGCCCAGAGGTTTCTCCCTCCCACCCTGCTTGAGCATTAACAGGGTCTCTAAGCTCATCTAATACCCAAGGCCAGACCCTGGACTCTTTCCTTGGTCAGTGTCTCAGATCCTGGGTATTTGCAGATGCAGGTCTCCTATTAACTGGTATCCCAGCTTGAAATGCACTAGCAAATTACACACACACATAAAATAGTGAGAAAGGTCACAGAGAAAATATTTAGAAATACGGTTTCATAAGAAGATAGGACAGACTGCGGTGATCAGGCCCAAGGCTCAGTCAGACAAGTGTGATGACAAGCAGCTTGTTCACAGGTGACCATCTCCTTTTATTACCCCTCCTCTCCATTTTCTTATGCTTGTTCTTCCCCTACCTACACTGGCTTTTCCTCCTCCTTGGCTCGTCCTTTTCCATTTCTCATGTCACATCCAGTGTTTTCTCATGGTCTCTTCTGTTAGCTAAACCTCAGCCCAGTGCTTCAGCATCTGCCTACATACCCGTAGCAAAATCTGAGTTCACTCGGTAGAGCTCTTTTGAAATGAACAAATTACTTTCCCCAAAACAAAACCCAGATGCTGTTCTGAGACTGCTTGCTCCTGGACCCCTCTCAATACGTAGTATAAACAAGACTGTAGCAAGTTTTTCTCCTTTTGTCCTATATAGTTCTTTAATGCTATTTTATTAGGTTTTGCATTTTCAAGTATTTCCAGGTGTTCTGATACCACAACCCACAGTGTGAACTACATACTCTCCATTTCATGCTATAAAAATATCATTGGTGGACTTCAAAATTGGCCTTGCATTGTTTCAGACATTTTGAATTGAAGAAAAAACAAACATGAAATAAGAATTTCTTAGTGCTACAGGGACACTAGACGAGATCCAGAAGTGCTTAAGTGCTATGTGCCATGTAGTATGAGTACAGTCTGCATCAGCTGGTCTGGGGGTTACAGATCACTCCCTGGAGCATAAATGTAGTCACTGGTCAGACACTGATCAGGCAATGAAGTCCCACTGAGAATTTTCATTGAGGTTGACTGTAGATGAAGATATAGATTTCCCCATTATTACTAGTCTGAGACACTTTCTCAAATAAGAGGCTTTACAAAAATTTAATAGGAACAAAACAACAGACTTAAATATAAAACTACTTAACTACTAGGTTTTTTGTGTAATATGCTGCTTGGATTTGTTCTTTTACTACAAGAAAATATAGTAACTGTCAAACAACAGACTTCAAACAAGGCTGTAATGAATATCTCAGGAGAAGCAAACTGGTAGACCTAAACTCATATCAAGAAAATCAATAAAAATTATAGTAAAGAATGCCATCATTCAGTGATTATGGCTAAATACAGCCTGGTAAAACTGCTTTAAAAAGAAAAAAATGAAGCACCAAAAAACTTTTGAAAGTTTTATCAAAACCAGAGAAGTTACAGTTGTTTTAAAAACCAGACAACTAGATTTTATGGACCTTATAAGTAACTTTCTTTCCAGAAGTGCTTAAATAAACAAAGCCATCATTTAGTAAGAGGGAAGACCTAAGTAAATTATCCAACAACATCAATGTAGTCATAGAATGATAGAATCATAGAATGGTTTGGGTTGTAAGGGACCTTGAATGATCGTGTAGTTCCAATGCCCCTCCCATGGACAGGGACATCTTTCACTAGATCAGGATGCTCAAAGCCTCATCCAGCCTGACCTTGAACACTTCCAATGATGGGGCATCCACAACTTCTCAGTGTAAACAGTTCGTGTCTCACCACCCTCATCATAAAAAATGTCTTCCCTCTATCCAATCTAAATCTACCCTCTTTTGGTTTAAAACCTTTACCCCTTGTCCTATCACTACAGGTCCTGGTAAAAAGTCTTTCTCCATCTTTCTTATAAGCCCCCTTTAAGTACTGAAAGACTGCAAGAAGGTCTCCCCAGAGCCTTCTCTTCTCCAGGTTAGACAACCCCAACCCTCTCAGCCTTCCTTCAGAGGAGAGCTGTTCCATGCCTCTGATCATTTTCGTGGCCTTCCTCTGGACCTGCTCTAACAGGTCCATGTCTTTCTTGTACTGGGGACCCCAGAGCTGGATGCAGTACTCCAGATTGGGTCTCACCAGCAGAGAGTAGAGGGGCAGAATCTCCCCCCTCAACCTGCTGGCCATGCTTCTTTTGATGCAGCCTAGGATATGATTGGCTTTCTGGGCTGCAAGTACACACTGCTGGCTCATGTCCAATTTTTCATGCACCGGTATCCCCAAGTCCTTCTCTGCAGGGCTGCTCTCAATCAATTCATCCCCCAGTCTGTTTTGATACTGGGGATTGCTGCAAGCCAGGTGCAGGACCTTGCACTTGGCCTTGTGGAACTTCATGAGGTTCACATGGACCCACTCTTCAAGGCTGTTAAGGTCCCTCTCGATGGTATCTCTTCATTGTTCAAAGGACTAATTTTTAATTAATTCATTTAAAGTAAAAATTAAAGCTGTGGCAAGGAGGCAGAAAAATCACACATTCTGAATTATCAGATGATGAAATAAAAATAAAATTTACTGTTGATAAATCCAAAGCAATTCACATGTAAAAAATAGCTACCTATATACATAATTATAGCCTTTAATGGAAACAACCATAAATCATATAAGAGGTCTGGTAATTGTAGACAGCACTTCGAAAACAGTAGCTCAGCACTCTGTTACGGTCAACATGTCGTAATATGCACCACATTTGAATGTGTGAAGTTCAATACTTCATTTTCAAAGGATGTGAGAAAAGACCAGAGAAGGTTCTAGCATGATCAAAGAAACTAAATTATCAGAAATTAAGTTAAAAGTCAGTGACCAGCAGTTTCTACTGTTCTCATTTCTATTTCGCAAGAATGTCCCACAAGAGCTGCAACCTGGTATTCTATCAGGGGGCATTGTATACTTTTCCCCCTTCTCCTCCCTCCAAGGCTTCTTCCATTTTTCCTCTTTGTCCTCTCATTCCACTGGCAGTAGTTTTTTCCTCTTCCACCCCTGGGCTTCTATATTTTCCTTCTCCTTTGCAGCTCTTCTGCCAGTCCCTTGAAAACAATGTTATGACACAGATCTTGCAAGATTATTATTCTTTTTTTTTTTCTGTTTTCAGTCATGTTTCAAATAATTTACCAGTATATAATTACAGAATAAGGGGCATATATGCTCTGTCACATTACAGGAAAACAACAACAAAACCACACACAAAACCCCTTTGTACGAAATAACTAGCAGGTGTCAGTAGAAGAAAATAAAAAAGGAAGTAAGTAAGCAAATAATCAACTCTCTCCCTCCTTAACCACAGAATTTACCAAGAAGCAGACTTTAAGATTGTTTGGAATTTGGGGGGGTTGATTTTTCAACTCTTTAGTAGTTTGTCTTTAGTCATATACAGAATGACTATCCTCTTGGACAAATTCTTATTACAACATTAATGAATTAATGAGCATTAATGAACATTTCTGTTAATGAACAATTGGACTATGATGCTTTTTGAGTCATTTGTCCATCTGGATTTTCCATCCACATGGATCAGTCAGCGCAACTTTGCTGATAGATATATAGCAGGTATAGATTTGGTTCAGACTACTTTCCTCCCCAAAGAGAGAGGGAATGGATGTAAAGGGTAGGAAATAGGATGCAAGTCATAAAGTTTTCCATTATTGGCTACAGGGTCTTGTGCAAATATGCTGTTCTTTGTACAACTAGGCTCAGTTTAGGCAGTAGAGGTGTCCAGTCATTTTTATCTGTCTTCAGCAATTTGCAGGTTTATGGTTCCAGACAGAAAACTTACACAAACACATTAAGCAGAAAATTTGAAATTAGTTCCCTTTAGAATATCAGCATATGTGTAAAATATTTTTCCATGTAAGCAAGTTCAAAATGAACCAGGAATTTTAGCATTGTGGTTCATCACTAAATAAGCATGTGAAACATTCTTATTTAAGAAGAGATTGAGTAGTATTTCTCCTAGGTATCTTACAACTGAGGAAAAAAAGCTTTTGAATTCTGTGTATTTCAGTGGGTGAGAAAGAAATGAGATCCCATTTGTCAGATAGACTTACATTAAGCTCTTTACATCTGCTTCTCATCAATCACATCTCCATCATAGGTAGTGCTGCAAAATTCAATAACTTTTTCTTTGTCATTGAAGACTGCTTGAGGCAATCAAGAGACATTTCCAAATCCACCAATATGCATTCTACCTATTACAACAGAGCAAAATATACATTCCCAGAGATTTCCCTTTTCTGTAAAACAGCTCAGCTGGAATTTGTTTAATCAGCTGAACTTTGTAACAGGAAGAAAATGAAGGAAAAAAACCCCGAAACAAACCAACCCTCACACTCTCTTCCAGGAGGCTGAGAGACAGATTATGAGAAATACAGGCCTTTTCTTTTTGATTATTTGTTTTGTTTTTCTGAAAAATAAATGTTTTTCACCTGTAGCCAAAGCAGCAGCCTGTAACACTTACAAGTGCATTTAACTGGTATCTCTTGAACCTAAATATAAGTAAATATGCTAAAATAGTGTAACTGACAACAGTATATAAATATTTTGTAACACTGTGAGGACTTAGTTACACACAATGTATAAGCATTTTAGGTAAGTATGTGAGCAATACAACCACTAAAGAGCAAAAACTTGTGTAGTTGTACTTCAGTAGCATGGAAAAGTATGAGAGGAGTAACAGAATTTGCAAGATGAAGAACAAAGAACAAGATAAGAACAAGGGACTCCAAATGGGCATGACATCCTGCCGAACATGCCGGCGCTGGTAGCTGGCAAAATCAGTAACAAACAGTATTGGAAGCAGATGAGCCCCTGCCCCCTTTTCATAGTGAGTGAGAAGCATAAATACATTAGGCATGAAGAGGAAAGATGGAGAAGAAAACAATCCCATTTCTCTCATTGACAAGCTTTCAAAGACTTATTATTAGTCCAAATCTAATTATCATAGAAAAAAAAATAAAGCAAAGCAAAGAATACTGAAACAGAAAAAAGTTTCAGCAGTAACAGTATAGCTAAACTTGGTATAAACATACTTCCTAGCATCTACCCAATTTCTGCTGTTATATCCATGCTTCCATTGCACCTTGGAATCCTAATATGTATTCAATATTGGGATGGTGAGTCATCAGCATCCTGAGTCCTTTGTCATGGCAGAATATCAGGTTAATGGCGATGATTTCTTCCTCCTCACTGGAAGATGCACTTGACATTTTTACATGTTTGCTAACATGTTTTACACTTTGCTTTTTCTTCATTGGTGTGGAACTTCATATTATGTCTGAATTCATTGTATCTGTCTCGTTTACATATGTTAGATACCTGTACTTTGTTTTCTTTGTTAACCCAAAACTTAATTTTGTTCAGTTCCCAGGTCTGCAGTTCACTGACCATTAATGAGGTGTTCTTACAGCTTTGGGAGTTTCAGTGCCAGCCTCTGTCCCCTCTCTTGCTATCCCATGTGTGCCCCACACATGCACACTGCATCTTGCGTCCCCACTTTTCAAGGCTTTTGTTATTGTATGAGGTCTATATGCCTGTATACTACAACATCAGTATGTTAGAGTTACAAATGTTTCATTCTACACAGAGTAACTGCTCCTTTCTACTGTGAAAATTATGGTGATACCATGCAAATATAAACAAAATTAATCAGACATAGACACCTGGTCATTAGAAAAAATGCTGTTACAGATAAACCAAGTGAAAACAAAACCCCCAGCAGGACAAGTTCAGAAAAAGCCTGACAAGCCTTAGTTCTGACACCCTGCAAACTCAGCACAAAGCCCATGGCCCGTGACCAGCAGCAGTATTACTGTATTTGCAGGACTAGCGAGGAAAATGTGAAGCGGAAATGGCTCCCTGTGGAAATATCTTCATCTATATGTTCATCTGCACCAGAGCTATAGAACCCTCAGTGAAATTCTCCCAAGCCTTATTTCCCTCTGGCACTAAGCAATAAGGACACTTATCTCAGCCTCACAAGGCACAGGAGCAGGAGGTGTGCAGCAGAGCAGGGAGCATACAGTGCCTGTACCATAGCCCTCAGTGGGGATTCCCTTGTTTCTCTCCAAAGTTACAGAGGTGGGCATGTGGTAATTTTGACTCAGCAGGAAACACAGTGTGCAAGAGAAAGTCAGAAGTTCCCAGCACCCCATCTAAACTCTGATTTTGTTGTGAAGTGAGTGATGAGAAATCATTATGTAACGGTATTTCAACCCTTCTTTTCACCAAAAGGTTGAATGAAGTAGATTCTCTGTGTTGAAAAATGAGTACAATAAGTGTTTTAACAGCTTATTGTGCATTTGTGCATGGGCACAGAAGCCCAAACTGGGAATTTCGCTGGCTATTCACAAGCTGACAGACAGGTACATGTCAATCAAGTCTAAGAATAAAATGTGGTAAGTAGGAGAATGTTACAACACCCTTTACAGGATAGTAGATTTTTCCTGTCCTCTCTCTCTTTTCCAACATATAACTAAATATTCTTGTCTTGTCAGTTTTATATTAATAATAAATAAGCTATATTATTCTTGTTTTGTACAGTGTTGTTCTCTTAACCCTCCACCATGTTATAATGAACTTACATGCACATGGGCACATCACGGGCACATCATGTGCACATCAGCTAGAAAGCATTATAAGTACAACCAATGTACAGTTTGTTTAACCAAGGAAGCCACCAAGTCTGGCAAGAAGAAAGACCATCTGGAAAGGAAACAGGAGATTTGTTTCCAAAACTAATTTTTTTAATGTTTCTCATTCAGAAAATCATAATGGTGGGTTTTTTCGTTTGGTTTTGTTTCGTTTTTTTTCCAAAAATCTTTGCCTTGTACTTTGTGTCTTTACCTTCGTTATTAAAGTCTTTGAACATCTTTGAACATTTAATATTTTTTGGGTTGTTTATTTAAAAAAAAAACACAGTAAAATCTAACTCAAAGCTCTGTGAGATGTAGGCATCTTGTGACACATGCTTTTTACTACTGTTCTTTTTCTTTAGAAGAATTCCAAGCTATTTGAGTGTCACAGAGTCCATAAGAAAAAGGGTAAAAAAGAATAGTCTTGTCTGCAGTCTCTCTGCCTGTCATATCAATAGGTTTCCATATGATTACAAATATTAGAGCCTTACGTCAGCAATACACAAATCTCAGGTCTTTCTAAGTGAATAGTTTCCAGTCCCATCTATTCTATAAATGTGAATGCTGAGAAAAGCCCTCAGAAATTTCTTAGCTCAACCTGATAGAATAAAATTGAACACTGTATCACATTAAAAATTGTTTTTGATATCCCCCATATAAAAACAATAAT
The DNA here is from genome assembly GCA_013389945.1 of Fregata magnificens. NCBI lineage: Eukaryota > Metazoa > Chordata > Aves > Suliformes > Fregatidae > Fregata > Fregata magnificens. The sequence goes on along the minus strand of WAAD01033063.1, from coordinate 14,815 downwards.
CCCTTTCTAGAGAATTATGATAATAGTCCTACAGAACATCAGGCAGAAGGTTAAGTACTTGTAATGCTAACAGTTTACTGACAAGCAAGAGCTTTATGTCTGCCACTCTGTTCTGAGCACCTGACTGTATTTGGAGCAGGTTATCTTCCTAAGAGATCAAAGAAGACAGTTTCAGTTTCTGGATGGAGTTTTCTGAAGAGTTTTGTAGCACATCCTGAGTGATGAATATGCTTTACAGGATCAGTGGGAGGAATTGTTATTCAAATGGCACTCACAACCCCCAACAACCTCCTGTTTGTGAACCTCTTGGTTGTGAACCGACAAACGAGGAATGGGGAAAGCTTGTAGTAAAAAAGGTGTTACTTGCTTTGATCCCAGTTTGATGATAAACAGCTTGACATAGAAAAACTTAAACAAAATCCACTTCATATCACATGGAATATGCAAAAGTTATAATTGCTTAGAATTTAAATATGTTTTTGCAGTTAATTGTGCTCCTGTTCTACCAAAAATATTTTAGAATTCTTATATATAGAATATGTTTACCTTTTTATTTGATGATGTGCTCAAAGAAGTGAAAGTAGCATGCATCTTCTACATCAAAAGTTTTGGTTTTGTTAAATCATACAGTGGTTGAACAAAATAGAGAGGAAATAGTTGTGTTGGAGCATGACCAATAAACATAATACAATTCCTGATATTTTGAATACTCATTAAAGGGTAACAGAAGGCTGTCATCTCCAGTATTTGAACTAGGCTATTAATTTAATGAAGATTAATTAACACAATTCATAAGTGATGCCATGATGCACCAAATTGACTACATATGGAACAATTTGCAGCCTACAACTGGAGAAGAGATGATCTATGCATTCAAAGTTGGTGATCATAACCAGACAGAATCTGAAAACTGGAAGGAAGAAAATATATTGCATCCATGAGGGACCGAAAGAGTTAATGTCTCAAACATTATTGTAAAGCGGAATGTGGGGAACTGCAGGTGGGAAATTGATGGACACAGGACTTGGGGGGTGCGTCAGAGGATGCACGGTCCCAGGTTCTGTTGTGCCTCACAAAACAACTTGCAGAGGTTATACAAAGTTTATTTGAGGAAGGGGCTTATGACTGCCCAAAAGACCCCTCGCAACCACCCCTCACAATGGCGCCTGCACAGAAGATCACTAAACTTCTGGAACAAGAACCATATAAGCTCACAGGAGGCATAACTGAAGGCGGGGCTCAGACTATAAAAGACACTACAAGAAGGAGACTGGTGTGCACCCACCACTGAAGGATCATCATGTCTGTCGTCATCGGCGCTGGATCCAAGGCTGGTGATATCTCCCCATCTTTCCCTATCTCTCTCTGTCTCTCCCCCCCACCCCCTTCTTTTCCTCTTCTTCTTTTTACAAATATTCTTAATAAGGAACACCACTGTCAATGCTTTTCCATGTTTTCAAGTTTGAGTTGCCTTTCCAAGTTCAAGTTACTTTTGTGTTGAAATAAAATGTTTAATTGATCGTTTGGTGTCGTTTCACCTTAATTTAGTCCAAGGGGATCATTAGAACCTTGGTCGCTCTCCTCCCTCCTCTCAGGTTGGGACGTGCTAGCATCTCCATTCTTTCCTTATACAAAGAAGATTTAAGTGGGTGATTATTTGCTACATAGGAACAACATCATCTTGCTGGAAGCACTCAGTTATTTTTAAGTATGCATGAATGAACTTATGCAAATGGGCTTTTTTTCCCCTAAAATTCATGGCTGACTGGAAACCCTCAATCATTTCTGCCACCACCACAGCAGAAGATTGTCTGTCACCTTGAGAAATAAATATAGAAGTTATAATGTCAGTGTATGTAATGCTTCCACATTGTTCTAGTGGGGCAGCACCATTGACTAGATTTCCATAAAACAGCTTTGGGCAGCTATATCCCCTTTCATGTTTAAATAGTAATAATCCACAAGGACCCAAAAACTAGATATTTCAAAGCTGGTTTTAATATACAGTTATTTTTAATTGAAAAGTGTCAGGAGTGTCTTTCCTGTTCTTCCACATAACAGTAACTATATGGAGATATCAGAAAGGTCTCATCTGTTTTTTTTATCCTCATGTATGTATTTGAGGTGTATTAATCAAAAGCTTATCAACATGCAAGGCCACTATTCAGCAGTTTGTGGAACAGAATACATAAACACTATTGAAGGGAAAAGAACTATCTCAAGGAATATTGCTCTGTTTCAAGGTCTCCTACTCAGCTTTGTATAAATCCTCATGTCTCAGTTGAAGTCAATGACATACACCAACCAATAAATTGCCCTTTTATTATACTCTCAAACAAAATGCGAAAGTTTCTCTTTTAAATTGGATTTTGTGGCTGCCATGTAGGTTTTACTGAATGATGAGGACTTGGAAAACTCCGTCCAAGAATATTATTTTTCCCGATGTATTTCAAGAGCATAAATGTTTTTCTTATGTGTACTTGCTTTCTTGCTTTGGTCTCCTACAATGCTAATGCTAATATTCTTATTAAAGTCTTGTACGTGGAGTGCCTTGCCTAGTGCAATTCATACTGTATATGTTGCTAAATGTACACTGCAAAAATTGTTAATTTTCTATTTCATGTGTGACCCTAATATGCACAGAAAGTAGTTAGAGCTACCAGAAACATCTCTTTAGAGACCTTCAGGCAACCTACAGCTTTTCTTTGCCATTTGAGGGATGTTATGTCAGAAATGTTCATTGTTTCAGAGAGTATAAGGTAGAGTTATGGAGGGTATTACAAAATTGTACTAATCTGAAAGATCAGTCATATTTCAGGAACACTGGGAACCATGTCACCACTATTACTTCAGGGAAAGCCACAGGGTCAAGGGCAAAAACTTAAATTGTATAAATAAGTAGGGAAATTGATTTATTTTCATTCGACAAAGAGAAAAAGAAGCTGTAACTATTACAGAAATCAAAGTATGGCTAAAATATAATGAGAAGGTCATATATAAGATATGATTATTTGTGAACATCATTGTAAGTGTTGTGGCTTAACCTGGTTGGCAGCTAAGCCCCACACAGCCGCTCACTCACGCCCCCACAGTGGTATGGGGGGAGAGAATTGGAAGAATAAAAGTAAGAAAACTCGTGGGTTCAGATAAAGACACTTTAATAATTAAAAGAAAAAAAATTAAAATTATAAGGAAAAAACCAAAACAAAACAACAAAGAGAGAGGAAAATAAAATGCAAGAAAAAAAAATTTTGCAAAAGAAAACAATTGCTCACTACCAACCAACCGATGACCAGCCGGTCCCTGAGCAATGGCAGCCCCCACCAACCTCCACCCCTTCAGTTTTATTGCTGAGCGTGATGCCATATGGTTTGGCCAGTTGGGGTCAGCTGTCCCAGCTGTGTTCTCTCCCAACTTCTTGTGCACCCCCAGCCTACTCACTGTCAGGGCAGTGTGAGAAGCAGAAAAGGCCTTGACGCTGTGTAAGCACTGCTCAGCAATAGCTAAAACACTCCTGTATTAACAACATTATTTTCAGCACAAATCAAAACATAGCCTCCTACAAGCTACTATGAAGAAATTTAACTCTATCCCAGCCAAAACCAGTACAATAAGAAATGGAGAAGAAGATGGAACAGGACATGAGGATCTTTCTTCCCTATTAGACATCTAAAAGAACAACATCAGAACAAGTAAATCATGAAAACTACTCGGTAGAGTTTAAATCCAAGGTAGAGGGATAGGATATAGTCTCCCATGTGCTACTGGTGATGGGTGAAACAGTTTATGAAAGAACATGCCTGAAAGTCTTATACAGTCAGAATGGCCCCAAATGGACTAAAATTAATGGACAGGATTTCCCTCTGGAGTCTGTTTCAACTGTGGAAACTTTCTTTCTTTGGATATTCCTTAGGCACTTGAACACTTTAATGCAAGTTGAGTATCTATTTTAAGGAAACAATTTATAATAGGAAGCATTTCCATAATAAAAAGAACTCCGTCATTAGTTTATTCACCACAGAATCTCATATATATTTTTGCAGACATAGATACAGAACCAGGTTCTGAAGAACACGGAGACTGATTTTACCTTCTTTTACAATGTGACAACTGCATTACTCCCTTTTTACAAAGCGGAGGTAGAAGTCTCCACATTATTGTGTGAGTACAATTCCTCTGTCTCCCTAGTACCAAAACTCTGCCTTCTGTGACAGAGGGCTTCTAGATGTCTCTCACATTTAGTACATCTCTACAGAGATACCTCTTGTTGCTAGTCAGTTACTGACAGACATACTTTTGTCTCTTTGATTAACAAACATCTCAGCAGAAATTAGGAGTTCAAAAATTAGTTGCCTACTCTAAGTTAATAACTGTTTTTTCACTATAGTCAATGGAGAGAGATTGGTACCTCCAAGTTGCAAGTCATTCCCTCTCTTTTAGAAAGCTCTTTTAAGGTGGGATTAATTGCTCTCAGGAAGTGTCTGTCTCTTTCTATTCATATAAAAGCAACCAAACTGTTAGCTCACATTCTGAGTGTGATTCAGCTACCTAAACATAGGTGTCTAGTACCATTTCAAAAAACTCTTGGGCAACTTTCCTAGCTTGTACTTGCTGCCCCAGAAGAACACAGGTGTCTCCTGTGTTCCTGTCTCTTTAAATTCTAAACAGCTAGAAAGACAGATAAATTCATTTTTAACATTGTACTGGAAATGTCTTGAACTAAAATTGCAGAACTAAATTATCTGTATCTAGATAGAAGTATTGGCTTCAGCACATCTTGGTACTGTGAAATAAAGCTCTCTGTCTGAAATAAGATGTAGAAAAGCAGGATCTAATCTTTCAGTATCCAGGGCATACTCACGCTGCTCAAGTAATTAATTATGGAATGAAAGTTCAAGTTGTAATAAAATTTGAAGTGGCATGAATTAGTTCAACAAAATTGAAACTGGGGGACCCTGCTGATATTAGTGAAGTGCAGAGAGTCGGTTTTAATATTTGTGTCATTCAGCAGAGAGATTTTTGTTACCTGCAATTCCACAGTATTAATCCATTTGAAAGAGTCAGACTATTGGAATTTCATAACAGGAAATTCATGTTGGGGAATTAAAAAAAAAAAGATACAACTTCAGTCATGCCTGTCCAGTGTCATTGAACTTAATAATGCTTACTGACTGCAATGAGGACAAAACCAATTTGTACACAAATGCAAAACGCACAGAATGGAAGAAATACAATTACAAAGTGTGGGACTGATCTGACTGCTAGAGGTGGGATATGTTTGACCAAATGCAGAAGTCTACAATGCAAATACCATGACCTCAGCTAATTCTCTGAACTACCTCTATGGAGAGAAATTCATCTTACAAGGGCACAAGTCAGGACATCAGGTGAGTCCAGTTCAAAAAGTATTTGCTTCCTTTCTCTGACTAGAAAGCACCTAACAGTACCAAAATAAGATGTAAACAACCAGATTAGCCATTTAAAATTAGGGGAGATGAAACCTATCACAGCAATTTAATATCATATATTCTTTCCTATTATTATATGCATACATATATTACTATCTCACACAACCATGTATTATATCATATCATGGCATATTACATATTGATAATGATACAATTATTTGTGGGTCTTAGTGCTTGAGATTGCTTCCTGGACCTCTTTTATTTAGCAGTATAAACTGCAATAAATAGAAGAGGGGAAAGAAAGGAGCTTTTATACAACTCTCCTGCTGCTTTCCACTGTTTCCTTTTCGGTAGGTCCTTGCTTTCAGGCTTGATTTCAGTCAACTCAGTGACTGGTAATAAATTATGCATAGCCTCCTTTTGTCCCTAGGAGGTTACTTCTTAAACCTCTGAAGCCTGTCTGTGCTTCTGTTCCCTGTTCTTCTGAATTAGAAGTCCTTAGTTTCCACTTCTGCCTGACAAAAACCACAGTCTTGAAATATCCTCCCCGCTTCCATACCATACTACTTGCTCTTCCAGAAAAGGCACAACCTTCCCTTTCTCCGGACCGAGAAGAGTATTAACAAAGGTATCATCTGTCATACTCCTTGGTGTGAATTTCAGGTGTTGGAAAATGCCATGGGGATTTATACCAAACCAATGGAATGAACTAGGTCAATGCAGTTAACATCAAATATATTAATACAAATTATTTCCCATATGAAATATCACCTTTTTCACAGACATTTAGGATCAGGTTGTTGGAAAAAAATCAATAATTTATTGGGATCTTTACATAAGTAAGACTTGCTGAGGGAATCAAATCACTCAAGCAGGGTGGTAGGTCACTACATGGATGCCAACAGAAGTCTGCGTTGCAGGTGTCCTTACAACAGCGTCTTTGGCTTAGTCAGGTGAAACTTCCTGAAATGCTGTCCTGCCGAATTTTTATATACAGCTGTCTCATGGTCCTCAGTGACTACTCCACCATATGCATGACCTGTTGCTGTTGATCTTATTAAACCCTGTACAAAATACGTCCTGATTATTTTCACTGTGTAAAAAAAGAATGTCCTACATGACCATTTCTGCATCTGCAGGAAGAGTTTCTATTGACTATTTAGAAATACCTTAACTAAGTACAATTTAGTGAATTTTGCAGCAGGAACCACCCTGGAAAGTCTCTGGGATGGCTAGATAGTCCATCTAGGATCAACACATTTAAGCATAGAAATGGTGCTTATCAGTTAGTGTATACACATCAGGAGCTACCTTGAGGAAACTTTGGGACTATCAGAATTTGACACGGGGTGACCTCTTGTAAGTTAGTTCTGTCAATCACTTTGTCTCATCTAGGAAGATGACTAGATAGCTGGGAAGTTCTCAACCAGCCTGAGAATTAACGATGAAGTACACGGACATACACACAGACACAACCCTGGTATGTAGACAGTAATAACTACAGCACAAACCTTAATTTCATCCTTACATTTATTCCGTAAATACAATAGCTCTTGCCACATAGCAAGTGACAGTTTCATCAGTACTTGTCAGTTATTTTCCTGACTTTTACATGAATGCAGTATATCAGTCAAATAGAATATCAGACAAGGCTGCGTTAACGCTAAGGAGATATATTAACACACAACTGCATAATATCCTAACAGCAATCAAAAATTGGAACATTACTTCAAACAAGTGTCTACATTATCTTCTAAATTAATATCCCATGAAACTTTAAAAAGTATAAATCAATTTAAAAATGTTATTTTTTGGGGAAATTATATGAATATTTGAAATTATTGAATTTTATATTAACACTTGTCAAATTCAAACCAAAAAAAATGCTGGAAGAAATTACTTACCACCCCAGCCAGGAGCAGGGCAGCCAGGGGACACCAGGGACAGCCCCAGCCCTGAGCATTGGGCACATCCCTGGGGATGGGGACAGTCCAAGGGGTGGGCCCAACTCGGCGCAGCCCATGGCTGGGCTGGGCAGGGCAGGGCTGTGGGGAGCTATACACTGGCCCTGCTGTGGTGTCGCTGGGGCAGAAGCTGAGGGCCCCGCAGGACTGAAATGGGGTCCTGGGCTGTTGGCAGGGTGGGGAGTGGCTCCAGGGGGGCTGGGCAGGTCCAGCCAGGCCTGACGGTGCCTGCAGAACCCTGACAGAAAGAAGGTTTATGTAATCACTGTTAGCATCTGTATGTATGTATGTTTATACGTATTTCAGATTATGAATACCCCTTTTCCATTCTAATAACTTCAGAATCTATTGGCTGGTATGGGTTATAGCTGACAAAGGATGGCAGTTTTATAGATCATCGGATGTTTTTCATGCTGTAAGAAATGAAGCAAGCAGGTACAGGTAACACCCTTCCAATTAATTTAAAGATATATTATGAGTGCTCAACATTAGAGAATACATTTATGAAAGAAACATGAATGTTTTGACCAAACATCATTTAGGACTACAGCCATCTGAAGAACACAGCTGCTTGTCCATGTCAGGATCCATCTGGACAATTTCCTATAGGAGTCAGAGCTGAACTATGAAACTTGTAAGGTTTTTACCTGACCCATCAAGTACATGGGTAAACCCATGCATGGGCTACATATGAGGGGTGTGCAGCACCAAAGGAAACCACACAGCCAGGAAGGGGAGTGATGGTAACTCCTACAGCCTAGGAGGAAGAGATGGGGTGGGAGGCTGTACACTTCTAAGTCCGCCCATGTAACTGCAAGTGTGTGCATGTGATTAAAACATCTTGGTATTATAGAAGGGTCATCAGAAAAATTTCATTGTGTATTAAAGTTTTGCAACTGTTTAGCACTGTGGTTTATCTGTCTTACTTCTGTTGTTGTTCCTGAATGGATAGTTCCATTACTGTGGCTTAGTTTCATGTTATTAACAAGTCAATAACCCTCTTTGATTCTGATATGGTTTATATTAGGTGAACTGAGAAGTGTTTCCCTGTGAGTCTTTGTCCTGTTTCCAGTCCTGCTTGCTGCATCTTACCTTTTCCCAGTTCTGCCTTCTTATCTGAGACAACCAGTTTACAATACAGACTCCCTACATCTTCAGGATGATCTGTGATTAATATCTTTCATTGGATCTTCCCAACAATCTTTGATTACTGATGCTTTTGACTAACAGAATTTGAGAACTTTTGAATGGTTGATTCATGGTGAAAACATTAATGAACAAAGAAACACAGGTTTTTTTCCCATGTTGACTCTGAGTGACAATTTACCACAAGCCTTCTAGTAGGAAGAATAATTCAAATTGAATTATGTAACTATAAGAAATCACACAAAAATTATAACTAAGTTAACAAGTCAGTCAAAAAGGTATAAATACATAGAAAGACAAGCTTCATTTATGTGAATGAAGATATTATCTTGAAAAAAAGCTTTTGCTAAAAGGACCAGAGCTCTATTTCAGGTAAAATTAGATTTTAAACCCCCCAAAATTTAGCTTATAAAGGCAGAAGAAACTATTTTAATTATCAGGTCTCTCCTTCTGCATAAATTGTCCATAGAACTACCTGCTATTAATTTCTATTATATGCAGAGTATGTCTTTAGGGAAACGTGGTCAGAATTTAAAATTTTCACTTTGGAAGAATCTAAAATGAGCCTCGATGGTCTTGTTATTCCTGGTAAATTGTCTTTTTGCTTAAAATAAAAGCAAAAGCCCTCTGCTACATTTAGAGTTGTGTAACTTTATTTAGCAGACAGTTAAAACAAAAACAAATTGTAGAAAGGTAGCTGTATAAATCCATCCTTCAGCCATCAGGTCTTATCATTACTTTGTCAATTATTTCTTTGTCCACTTTATTTTCAAATTTATGTTCCTTGTGAAGGTACTAGACAGTGACCAAGTCAGTGCCTTAATTGTATCTTTGGTAAATTGACAGAGCTCTTGTAATATTTTACTGTAAAGTACACATTTCAGTCCTTCAGCGATTGTCACAATTCTTTCCAGTTATTCACATACCTTCTGAACTGTGAATATCAGACACATGATCCTAGATATCTCACCAGTTCCAAATATAAGTAAATGTAACTTCTTCTGCTCTGTTTTCTCCTGTTCATACATGTGTGACTCCTAGCCTTTTGCTCACAGTCTGACACTGCATCATACTTCACTAAACCATTTGCCAGACCCCATGATGACCATCTGCAGGACCCCACGTTCTTAGATTCACTGCTCCATGGATTAGATTCCATAAATAAGATGCACAGGTACATTTGTTCATATAAGAATACATAGGCTTGTGATGTTTTAAACTGAGCTTTAGAATACCGTTTATCTATAATGTCAATTATTTCTCAATCTTCCTATATTTCTGGCTCCTGCAAAATTTATCAGCTAAGCATTATGATTCATGGGACTGCAGAAAGGAAGAGGGATAATCTTACCACTAAAGCAGGCAAGGCCGATGTTTCTTTGAACAACTGAATAAGTTAAACTTTTATCTTAAAATAAAAAAATGGCAAATTATGACAAATTATGTTTTTGTCTCAGAAGGAAACAGTTTTCAGAAGAAGTTAGCTTCAGAAAAAAATGGTCTGCCTGTCTTTTGCCTCTTCTCTTTTCCACCAACAGGTGCTGGTTCTTTTGGGTGCCACAAAAAAGGCACCAACTCTCTCAAGAAAGATAACTATTTCATTAACTTTCCAGAAAAGGTAATAGCCAGTTATAAAATCCTACATCCCTTCTGATGCTAGGAACCCTGAATTGATACAGCATTAGATGGACCTCTAGTACGGCCACAGCATGCTGCACAGATCCTGTCCATGGTGATGTTTGTGGGTATTGTGGTCTTCAGAGGTTTTATAGGATTTTCTGAAAAGAACTGTGGTACAAAAAGGATGTTTATATGACACGTGGATTCACTTCAAGATAAAGACAAAGATAGGCCAGTGGCATTATTGCTGTTGCCAAGTGAGTGCAGCCCCCAGGCTCTTTCGATACCATCAGCTAGCTGGGTTCATCTTTTGTGAAGGAATATGTGCAGCACAGCACAATCCAGGAGGTCAGGTGATACGTGCATTGCAGCACAGCACAGCACATGCCTGCTTAGGTCAGTTGTTATGTGCATCATTAGCTCCTCAAAGTAAAACAGCTTTCCAGTCAGGATCACTGCATCTTCCCTAGTTTGTCCGAATGAAAGGCAAAGGGTTCAAATGAGGATACTGGCAAAAGGCTTCCAGTCCTGTTGCTGAGAAAGAAAAGTTAAGTTACCTAGTCTTCAGCGGCTAAATTGGAAGGTTTTCACCTGCTATCTATCTATCATTTTTTTTCAACTGTTAAATAAAATGAGAACTCAAACAAATGTAAACATGTCAAGATGAAGTTATTGATTATATAGAAAGAAGTATATGCTATTAGAAAATAATGTACATGATACTTTCCTGATTAGATATAGAACTAAATTCAATTCCTTCCTCCATAGGAAAGCTTCTGCATCACAGTAGGCAAGTCACTTAACCCTCTCATTTCACAAGTGGTAATTTATTAAACATCCCTTTCTTTGTATGACTGACTTAATTACTGGGATAAATTATGCAGAAATGCTTGTCCTTGTAGGAAGTGACTAAAGTTATTGGAAGTGCATGGGTGGGGCAGGGAAGAAGAAGGAAAAAAAAAATACTGCAAAATATGATGCTAAAATACTTATGATCTTGAAATATGATCCAGAGCACATCAGGCTGAACATTTATATTTTGTGAATATTTATTCTCTGTGGCATTCCTTTCTTCATATCTGACAGCCACCTCTGAAATTAGGATATTGGACACCATCTTATACAATGCAGTGAAAATTAATTAAGGAATGTCTGAGAAGTACTCAAATTTCATAGTGATTATTACCATGAAAAATACCACAGAAGAAGCTGGGAATTTTGTCTTTAGAGAAGCATTTGAGAAATATGCAAGAAATAAGGTCTCAGCCATGAGTAAGAAGGAATTAAGTATTGAATGATTACTTATTAAGTGAACATGGCTAATTTTGTACCCTGACTATAGCAGATTCTTCTGGGAGAACCAGCAAAGGTGTATGAAGTCATCTAATGGAAGACTCTATCTTAGACACATTGTGGATGGAGGATGCACTTTCCTAGCTCTTTCTGGTTTCAGTGAAACACTTGTCATGCTGTGCTATAATGGCTTGATAATTACACCGTCTTTAGTTTTTGATGATCCCATAAGGAAGGTGGGAAAGAGAATAGAACATATACTTAAGCTGTAGTCAGGGATTTCACACCCGTAATAGTCATATTCAAAAACAGATCAAACACAGAATTGTTGATATATATTCTGAAATCAGAATCTGGAATATATTTAGTAGATATGATGTTTAATATAAAGACTTTGCTCCTGCTTCTGTCTCTGTCTTCCTGACCTACAAGAAAGGTGTGAGCATGTGCACATTGNTAAAGACTATAACTGCACCTCTCAACCATCACATAAAAAGCCAGCTAATGGGAAAAAGTTTGCAAGTTGTTATATGACACTCTATTGTGTGATAGAAATATTAGTAATGATGGTGAATGTATGTTAGCATATACTCTTTGAAGAGCATATGCTTATTCGAAGTGTTTCCAGATGTAATTGTCAAGTATCATACAATGCCTTTCACTTGAGTTATTTTAGTTTACCTTGGACAAAAATCCCTTCTTTAGGCTTAACTTCTGGAACTTGTACAGCTTTTAGACAAATGCAGTGGAATATATATCAATAACAGTACACACCATGGACTGCATTCTTCTGTAGC
>WAAD01033062.1:18294-38532 GCA_013389945.1 Fregata magnificens | reverse complement strand
TTTTTTTTTTTTTTTTTTTTTTTTTTTTTTTTTTTTTTTTTTTTTTAAGATTAGAATTAGCCTTTCTCCCCCTTGCTAAGGGCTCTTAAAGTTCAGAAACACTCCTTGTATGCACTGGGTCTTCAAATGCATAATCATGTACTATTTTTCCCTCAGGACTTGCATCTTATTCAGGGCACTGGAGGGAAAAAAAAAAAAAAAAAAAGAGCAAAATTCATATCACAAAGACCACCATGAATTCAACACCTCAGTGTTAATCTGAAAACATGAATTTAACTCTTTATTTTTATATAACTATACATTGCTTTCCAAGGGAACATGGTTTTTTTTAAGGTATGTGCAAACATATGAGGCAATGAATGTATTATCTGTAAATGGCTGAAATTAAAGAACTGAAATTAGAGTTCAGCAGGAAGAGCTATGCTGAAGCTGAATTCAAGTAAATAAATATTACTAATAATTCTCTCCTGTTCTACTGCTTAATCCCGCCATTTTATAATCTTCCCAAACACCGGGTATCCGCGTTGTACAGAAGAGGCTTCCTTGTGAGTATCATGTCTTGATAATCAAGCCCAGCAACCTCCCTCTGCTGCGCAATGGTGTTCTGCCTACTGAAACCGTGCCAATATGCTTGGGCTGTCCGACTGTTTATGCTCAAACCTGCTTCACACAATGCCGAGGGGAAAGGATTTCATTTGTTTCAAATAGCAAGCTATCCATGTTCTGCATACACTTTGGAAATTTTTAGAAACAAAACAACTCAAATGCAGGAAGTCCAGAAGAAGAATCCAAAGGATTCCAAGATGTAAAAAAAGAGGTTTTGCTTTAAGAGTGTTGAAATTTGAAAATGTAAAGTTACTGCTGCCCTTTGTGTAGAGAGTCAGCTTTGCCTGCCCTTGCCAACAAAACCATGTGCCTAACCATCCTGATGACAGCTGACCACAGAACAAACACTCCGTTTGACACAGACTTTTAAGATGTTTTTAATTTTTGGGTTTGCTCCAATGCAAAATAAAAATAACCTTTTGGACTTCTTTGCAAAACCCAGGATCATGTTGAGACAGCCATTTTCAAGCAAGTAAGGCATTGTTCACTTCAGGACGGCTTTGCTAATAGAACTAAGCCAGCAAGTTTTCCTATCATGGGCTCATCTTGCCATGGCAAGCAAGGTTTATGCTGGTTCCCTAACTGGGTGAACGCTCTCTCAGCAAAATTATACCTTTGCTGACACAACAGCTTTTATACTATGACTTTTGCTGGCTTAGCTATATTGATAAAAAAATGAACAAAACAAAACCAGCATTTGTCCTTACTGATGCAGATAAGCTGACAGAAATTTGCAAGTGCATGACTGGGCCAGTAATTATGGCGCTGGCTGAGAATGTGGGATAACCAGGTTTCAAATCCCTGCTCTCTCTGATCCAAAGCTGTTCTTTTTTGGGTTCCAGATCAGAACCACTTAAGCAGGACATGGAAATCTCACCATTAGCTTCTCCTATGCAGATATTCAAGGTCAGTGGCCTAACTACCACATTTCTGATGAGAAACAGTCTGGTTTCAACTTAAGTTTTCACTGCAGTAAAAAAAATTTGGCTTCAAAAAATCATCATGTTTTGGTAAGAGATAATTTAGCTGAAAAAGTGTTCCAACCAGCTCTGATCTTCATGCTAAAAATGAAGACAGAGTTCATGCAAACACGCAGTTCCTATGCAGTAAAGTTTCGAGAACAACACAGTTGTTATTGCTACCTTTCAACATGCACGAGCGTAAGCCATGTATTCAAATTGCTTCATGAAGAGCAGCAGCAGCAGAAATCTTAAAAAAGGGGCCCATATTAAAAACCGTAGATCAGGCAAATGCAAAACAGGGGTTGTAATTACACTGCTGTTTTCAAGCAGAGGGAGCTATTGTACAGGAAGAGCAATATAAACTACACAGTGACAGGGCTAAGACAGTAACGTGAGCTGTGCTGTAAAATCCTGAGTGTTTGTCACCAGTAACTGTGAATTGCAATGCGATTGCCGTGAGGAATGCAACAAAAGCTGCGTGTGAAGACACAGACCTACTGAATTTCAAGATGTAATCATTAATACATATTCTCTATAATTTAACATGAAGGTGATTGCAATGGTGGATTGCACCATGCTTTTCTTACCAAAACAAAAGGAACAATGTTTTTTGGAAACCCTGCCTTACGACTTACACTCAAACCCAAATGCATCCTAAAGAACAACACCTGCTAAAACAAGACAGCAAAGACTGAATTCACATTCACATCTTGTAAACGGTGAGTGCAACTGCACTGTGTAGGTTGTTGTCTTGTTTTTGAAAGAAAGCACTGCTAGCAGCAGGCTGGAAGACAGATTCTTACCTTCTACACTAACTGCAAAAGGCAAGTTCAATCCCACAGTGCCCTGATGGACTTTGGGGTCACCTCTATGTTAACAGACCAGCTAGAGCCATTTGAGGTTAAAAAACAGCACTAACTGTGACTGCACACCTCCCCTAAGGCTCTTGATTCATTTTACCTGCCTCACATTAAGCTAGATAATAGTGATTTTTAGTCACTAGCAGTCAGGACCGGATTTCAGTCTTTAAAGTGAAAGGCTCATTTACTTGGATGGAGTTTACAGGCTGGGAAGAAACCCCCTCCCCAAACCCATAGCTAAGATGTTGCTGTAATGGTACTCAGCTAGAATACAGAAGTGACTCAACTTCAAGTTTAAGAAATTGTTATCCTTCCACATGACTTTGCATTACAGCAGAAGGAGTGTGCACAGGACAGCCCCATGCAATTTGGTCATCTTAAAAAGGGCATAAACTGGGCTTGGTACATTTAAAGAGGAACTTTTAACTTCAGTTTACTGAAGGATTCCTTTACACAAAGGAATCATTTATGAAGAATGAGGAAAGGAATCGGACAGTAAAGCTATTGCGAGATAAAACCTCTTAACTCACAAGCACTGACACAAATTCTTTTTTTAAAAAAGAATTACATGTAAAAAAGTTTGCCACTTGTATAAACGATGAAAGTTGACCACTGCCATGCACCAGCAGCAGCTCAGAATGCTGGCCTCCAGGTAACCCTTTGAGGAACTAGTATGTTGTAGCTGTTGTCTTTTCTTTTGTGCTCAAGTCAGCCACAGAGTATATGAACTTGTTTAAAATAGTCACAATCTATTCATACTTAACACACCATATATTTAACTACATTGAACCATAGGTTTTCCCTTCCCCCCTACTGCTCCTCATCAAAATCCACAAACGTTTCCTGGAGTCCAGGTGACAAATTCTTCTTCTTATTTTCAGAGCCTCATTTGTTCTGGATTCATTTAGCAGTGCAAAGAGTCAAGCAGGGGCCACTGCAGTTGCTGCCTCTGGGATCCCTGGATTCAGAGCAGTATGAAGTCTCTTAAAAACCTGAGCTCTGCTAAAATGTTAAGAGTCCCAGGAGCACCAAGTTAACAGAGTCCTACGTGCAACGCTGCTGGAGCGCATAACTTTATTGTGGCTTCAAGTTAGGGATTCGAGCTTGCCATGGGCACCAAAGATTCACACTTAGTGAGCTATCAGAGGTCCTTAGGAAGCAAATCTGGAAATGTAAGCAATTACAGCTTACCTCTGTCCATCACACTGGAAAATTAAAATGATAACAACCGACTGTCTCTTCCACTGTCCTTACCAAAATGTGAGGTTTCTGCAGCAGCCATGAGAGGGCACTCCAAGCCAGCTGGCTCCCGCACTACCAGAGGCGTTTCATGCTCTGACAAGTCCATCCCCATCTGTCCAGCCTCCAGCACCAGTAGAGCCCTCGCTATGCGCAGAGGATGAGGAGCAGTCTCTCATATGCAGTAGACTGTAGCTATAACTCGATTGGATGTAAGCAGCTACCACGTTTTCTGGGGTTTTGTTTCTGTTTTCCTTTTTTAAAGGCTCATATGAAAACGTAAGACAACGCTGCGGGTGACTGACATTTACTGTCCAAAGTCACTCTCACTACATTACAGGCTACATTAGTTTTGGCATCACTTAAGATCTAAATTCAGCTAGCTTGACTTCCTAGAATATTTTAGCTTTCTTCAAGCAACAAACTGCCTGCTGCCACAAAAACACTCCTCTGAAAACACAGATCAAAAATAGCATGGCAAAGGATCCCAAAAGAAACAGTTTGAAACTTTTTTTCCTGTACCAATTTTGATTTATCTGAACAATTTTACAAGTGCCAATTTGTATACTGCAGGTTTTTGCGAGAGAGCCAAAACAAACACATGTTAGAGCTCAGAGGTCAGAGCAACCCAGCTTCGTTACATTTTGCATGGGACCACTTCCAGGTCTAACATACATATTCATATTTAAAACTCTTCAGTTTGCAAGTGAATAAGATACCAGACTGAAAGACTCTTAAACACAACACTGTAGCATACTGTACATGCTTCAACAATTAAAAGGACCAAATGCATTTTATGTTCATCTTACTATTACGTAGAACAAAGGCAGAATTGCTCATGAATTCATTTACCTGTATGTTCAGTATTGTGAAGTTACTCAAAATACTCACCCATGCCCCCTTCCCTTTGCAGAGCCACCCTCCACATACACACCAACAAGCCAACTGGATGCAAGATTCAAGAATGATAAACAACCTGCAGCCTTTTCAAAGGCACTAAGTACTTCCCAACAGAAGGAGAAGAGAGGAAAAGCCAGCTGTGAGTGAGGTCTGATTCCCTCATTAAGGTGGTCTCAATTTAGGACTCAAGGTCTCAATTTAGACTCAAGGTCCAAACCTTCTGTTCATTCACTCCAACATATTTGCAGGAGTTGGCTGTAGGAACTGCCAAAGGTACTCTAAAACCTGAAAAAACATCCCTGAGAAAGTGCTCAAATAGTTTTTGTTAGATCCACTGCATGGGCAATCAGACTGAAATTCAAAGCATTTAAGATTTGTTTCTGCCTCTTCCACTAGTATTAGATTGCAGTCAGCAGGACTGCTTAGGAAGAAGACTACACAACGCACAGCCTCTGGCTGTACCAAAGAAATAAACTACAGGTTGATGTGCTGAAGTAATACAAACTTAAATACAGAACAGTATTCAAGGAGGAATGCTGAACTCTTCTGTGATGTAAGGCAAAGCACTGGAAATAAAACATAAATATTTATTGATCTGCAGTGAGGGAATAAAGCAATGAATTTCAGAAGCTCTAGTGTGCAGCCAGCATTAAGCAAAACTTCTGTTGTGGGAAATGTAGGCAAAGAAACAAGAATTCACAGAGAAAGAAAAAAAACATAAACAAAACATACAGAGCCACACCCAAAGGAGGAGAGAGAACAGCAAAATAAGAGTAGGTGGCACAATAGGTTTCCCACGCCAGGCTTTCATCATCTGCGATCTGAAATCGTATCAGTCTTCTACAGCAAGAATGAACACAGTGGCCAGCAATTACTCAAACCCACACAAGTCTGGCAGAGCTGGCAAGCACTATGCAGTCAATGTTCATCTGCTGCGGAAGAGGGATATGCAGCAGATAGCTGGGACGAAAGTGCCTCCAGGGAATGATCAAAAGAAAAAGATCTTACACACTACTGCTATTCTCAAATAAAAAGATCAAAGATAGGCACTGACTATGGCAGTTTTGAAAGTGTCACTGTGCAGTGGACTCAGGTGCATGTCACTATCTTTTAATTTATCAAACTTCTCAATCAAACTAAGGTTTCATCCGCCTTTCATATTTGCTCTCAACAGAGCTAAAGTCACGGGGATTACATTCATTAGACTCTCTTAATATCTTCTACTTTCAGACTTTCCAGCTCCAGGAAAAACACACTGAATGCTGACTACAGGGAAAAGCCACAGAGATAAGAAAAACCCCCCCTGAACTCATAAGGAAATGGAGGAAAGCCACTGTGTGATGAGATAAGGAAGGGATAGAGATGTGTGGGAATAAAGAAAAAAATACCAACGAGCCAAGGGAAAAAGTATAAATCGTATCACCTACACAACCTACACTCAGTGGTCTTAACGCACATTCTGGGTTTGATCAGCTTTCAGATTCAAATAATCCCTGAACTAAAAATCCACCAAGACAGCCCAGGAGGCACTTCCACCAGCTAGGTGTGCTGGCCTCAACACCGTTAACAGTCTGTGGAAGTGCAGTTTGTGTTTTCACACAAACCAGAGCTCTCCTCTGCATGGAGAGCTTGCATCATAAACAGCAAATGCAGGAATTATGGAAGATTTGCTACAGAAAAAGCTGCAAAAGAGAAGCGGGGAGACAGGATAGGCTGGTTTTTTGCAACAAGGATCTGCAAACAGTGACTTGGCCCAAAGAAGACTTGCAACAGTATGGATGGTGGAGAGGACAGAAGGGTAGGCAAAAAGGTTGCAGAGAATTTTAAGGGTACTGCAAAACGCAATAAGAACAGACAGAAAAAGTCCGAGTGTAACAGTACTATTTGGATTTGGGGAGCAGCATCTTCCAGAAGGGTGAGGTATTAAGAAAACAGAACACCTCATAACTTCCATGAGTTTTCAGAATTCTTCATGCTTATCCATCATCATCAACATATACATCAAATCTCATTGGTTCAGAACAACAGATTTGGAGCTGTCTGGGTTGAGCTTTTACACGCCCATTGCTCCACTGTCTCCACATGCTCACTGAAAGACTAGGGCAGCTTTTAGATAAGCAGCACTCAGTTGCACAACTTCCTCTAGTCTCATCTACATTATCTTACCCTTGCTGAGATTTGCCAAGTGTTTAACAAAAAATCTAGCTACAGTTTTGTCCCTTCAAATTCTCGCCTTCTCTTGCAGGCAGAAGACATCTGTGGAATAATAATGAATTTCTTTGGTTTGGGGTTTTTTGTTTTTATTAAAAGCTATTCTTCCTAGCAGGAAATGAAAAAGAACAACCAGATTGTAGAATTTGGGGGAACAGGGAAAACATTTCTAAAGGTTAATAATAATACTGCTTAGCATTTATTTCAAGGATATGCGACAAACCAAAGAAAAACAGATGTTCTCAGTAATGCTCCAGTTTCTCTGCAAACTCAGGTATTGTCCAGAGCACTGGCTGTTGCAGCTCACAAAAGACAGGAGGGCTGCCTCTAGGAAATGCCACTCCACTCTGTACATGAGATTCCTTCCTAACTTCTCACTTAGAGTGTCAGACTGATGACCCCCCACCAAACCCCGCATCAGGGTATACCCAAGCCCTAATGTGACTTCCTGGATCCAAGTTCTCCAGCTTCTCTACCTCAGCAAGCTATTCCTGTGTATCTGTCTGTATCTCATGCTGAGATACACAGTCTCTTTGATTTCTTATTAAAGTGGTTTCTGGTCTCCCGATGCTTTTAGTACTGCTGCACTGAGGTTTTGGAAACCACTAATCACGAACACCCTCGAAACTTTACCAAGAATGTGCTCAATTGCATTCACCAGCTCTTCAGTCCTGAAAAGTAGTATTAAGCTGAACTCCGAGAGAATTTTTCAAAAACCTACATTGAATTCAATTCATGACACACTATTAAGAATTATTTTACAAATGAAACAGCTTAATATGATTTAAAGGATGCAGAACTTTCCCATAGGGGGAGAGAAGCAAATCCTCCATAAGATGAGTACCAACACAGTTGGTACTGAGGCTTACAGAACTTTGATGTTAATGAATGTGGATGGGTTGTAGAGATGGGAGAAAAGCTGCCTTTATCAGTTTTCCCAGTACCAAGCTGATAGCCATTGTAAAACTGCTTTTTAATACAGCTGTGCAGCTTTTGCCAGTAAGCCACAGGTTTCCATCACATGATCAGGTGAAAATGTGCTTAACAAGGATGTGAATATGCTTCTTTGTTCAATAGCAAACTTATCACAAGACAGACAAAGCTCAAATTATCACAAGAGGGCAAACGTTTAGCCAGCAACACGTCAAAGCATTCCAGCCCACATCTCACTGTTGAACAGTCCAAAAGAGAAAAAAATATAATCTAGTTGAATACCACCTTCTACAAATAAGTAGTCAGTTTGCTTTTTTGTAACTCTACATCTGGAGCCTGTTTGTTTGGTGCATAAAGAAAAGAGGAAAGATATTTGGAGACACTTAAATTGCTTCACTTCCTGCCGTGAATGACTATGCAGTGATTTTGTTATAAAAAAGAAAACAACTGTTTCCCATGCTCCCTGGGAAAAGGACAAAACATAACCTGCTGAATGTGCAGCAAAAAAAAAGGCTTCAACAGTAAGAAAAAACTGCTAATGATAATGAAGATAAGTCCAGGAATAAGGCAGCTGTGGAGTCCCTATTGCTAGACTACAGTAAGAACCCCTTAAGCACTGACCCAGGCTCATGAAGGCAGGCAAACTTCATGCTGTTTCAGGTCTGGGTAACATGAAGCTCATACAGTGCTGATATGCCTGTCACTGCTTCCATGGATGGGTAGATATTTACACCCACGTCGGCACGGACCACTTGGAGCAGGTGAGCCTGTGAGCTCCTACAGTCCAACAGGTCTATAGGGCAACCGCAAAAGCAGCCAGGCCCTCGGGACTTACCTTTCAGACACAGACAGAGAGAAACAGCATCTTACAGGCATGCCTAAGAGCTTTGTAAAACGTCAACCCTCCCTATTCCAACCCTCACCCCCTCCAGTTTCACGCACTTTAAAACAGCTGTTTTAAAATACTCTGACTTCAAAGCACAGTAAATTAAGCTCCACATAAAGTCCATTCAGCTTTTTCTTTAATTTGATAAAAGCTCATCAGACCATTCAAGTTACCTTCTGGTCAATACTGCCTCAAGAAATCTGCAATTCAGCTACCTGTGGTTTTTCCAATATTTCTGTAAAACATTACTGACAGAATCTGTTGCTCTGCATGCATCAGGTCTTTGGTAAACACTGTTTCAGGGCCACTCAAAGTACCTTTTATACTATTGTGATCTCTTCTTTTTCTCTAGAAGTCTTCATCTTGGGTGATTTTTCTTTCATCTTGCTGTAACACCCTGGGATCACTCTCATTTTTATACAGCATTTCTCCTCTATTTTAACCAGATGACATATGCCCTCTTCCATTTTAATTTCTTTCCAAGAAAAAGGATTGGTCTCAATAACAATGACCTAGCTCTTGACTTGCTGGCTAGTAGGTTTAGCTTCAGGCTAGACATAGTTACTGTTAAGCTAGATACTTTCACGTCTATTGACAAAGAACAATAAATACGCTTACCGTAGCCCCTTGCATCACAGATGATCCCAAAACACTCTACAAACAGTGTACTGGGTCCCTCATTCACCATCAAAACATACTTGCCGCTAACTGTGCCAGCAACACTACATAAAAGTTAGTTAAGAGGTGAAAGAGAGAGCAACTTCTCCAAGTGAAATTACAAGGAAATTAAGGGAGGTAGAGTATATTACTTCACGGAGAAGTTGGCCAGAAGACCAAACAGCACACCTTTTTAATGGCCAAAAGGGGGGTAGGGTCCCTGTTCAAGATAGAATCACCACCAATGCAATGCTGCTCCTCAGGTCTCTGCTGAGCACTATGTGTTATCAGCTGAAGAAAGCACACGGCACACAGAGCCTATCAGCATGGCTGCTGCTGCCTCTCCTTCTGCAGGCTTTTCATCTAAGCATTATCAAGAAAAAGCAATGCCTAGCCTAAGAGCTTTGACAAGATCCCAACACAGTGGTGACAATAGAAAAATACACAGAAGATTTCATTTTAAGACCTCTTCAATGTTTCTTATTTAAATAAGCCATCACACTGGGAGAAAAAAAAAAATCCAGTGAAACCAATAATTTCAAGAATACACAGGATCAGCCTCCCCACCCACCTCCCCTCTCACCAAGTACTGACCTTGCTAGCAGAGCAGCAGTCTCAAAGATTTTGGATTTCCTACCACATAATTACAAATTAGGACATACAGCAAAGGGAAAAAAAAGATTTTTTTTTATACATAGTGATCATGGGAAGCTGAACAGTATCCTATATAAATACAGTCCCATTACAGCAAAGAGCATAAGTCTACTTTCTCTCTCTCATGGTATACCAAAGTTTTAGGAACATGTGCACAGGCCTTCCAAGAGGACCTTATTAAAAAAGGAAGTCAGCTCTGTTTTAAGCATTTAAATCCCTAAAGACAGACAAAAGAAAACACAGGACAAAGGAGAAATACTATTGATTATGCATAATTGGTTTAATTAATTTGTAATTAGTTCATTCAAATACATAGGCATTGGAATTATGCTTGTACATTTCTGGGAATATCCTGCAAGTCACTTGGGATATGCTTATCATTTATTTGATAGATGAAACATTATTACAAAGGCAGCCCATTAAAAATTAATATACCAGAGTAATAATTTCTCGATCTCAGCATTCAGTTTTCTATGTACTCAGATTCCTATTCTACCTCACAAAGAGTTTTTATTAATACTGTTTTTCAGAGCGTGACTTGGGAAGCACAGCATTTTAGACAACTGAGGCACAATATCCTTTACGTCAAGTATGCAGCCAGTTTTCAGAACACAAAATGACAAATACTATAAATTATATACCATGAGAGTATTCAGCACCACATCTAATTCTATAATAAAAATTAAGATGGAAAGGTAAAAAGCCTCACGCTTCAAAACAAATACCAAACATGAATGGAAAGCAGTAGGAAGAAACTTCCACAGCACCGTAAGCAGCCTGCTCTCTAATTGCTTAGCATTCTTCCACTTCTGCAGCACATCTGGCATCACTCACTGTCATAAATGAACATGTTTGTATGAGCAGGATTTCAGGGGTTCTTAAATACTGCAGATAACAGTCACCAGTCTCTCACAAGAAGCGACTGAAATAGGCTGGTATACACTGGTACTGCAGTAGCATTTCAAAGATGTTATCATACCTTGATGTGGGGGGAAAGTAAGATGGAATAATAGTGCATCACTGTTTTTTTTCCTGTAATGTTACTTCACTTTTCCTACTGATCTTTCTGAAGTCCTACCAATATTTCTGAAGTGCCATTTCAACCAACAGCTACAGAAATGATTTGATCTTAAAACCCCAGAATACAGTCACATCACCTCCAAGCTGAGTAGGTAACACCAAAGTTTCCTTAAACTTCTGTAATGGATAGAGAGAGTCAGTCCTTACGTGTGTAATTATGAGCACCACAAATAGGCCTTCTGCTCAAAATCACCTCTTAAAAAGTATTTTCCTGCCCACTCTACTTCTATCAACACTAATGGGAGCCTAGAAAGGTTCGTGTCTCACTGATGCACCTGCTGTACTAACCCATGAAGTTAGGCCATGTGAATACCCATCTTCATTTAAAGAAAAAAAAAAAAATCTAAAAAAGAAAAATCATATGATTACTCAAAAAGAACAGAATCAACAGTGGATATATAGTGCAAGTAGCATCATTTGCCATTATAAGGCTTGAATCTTTTCTTGCAAAACAAAGAGTATGTGCCTAAAAAAACCCTTTCATTTTTTAAAGAAGGGTAAAATTGCAAAAAGAAATGTAGAAAACAGAGTTAGGTCTCCAGGTCCTTTAAGCCACAATTAAACACTTCACTGTAATTTTGTGCTTCTCAGCAAATCTGCTTTAAGAATTCTGAACAGTCTCGCAGGAACCACATATTTTTTTTTTCCCCGCCTCCAATCTAGCATGGACAATTATTTATTTTCTTTGCCCTGCACTCAAGAATGTGATGGATGTATTTTATATAAACCCACACAGTCACAGATATCTCTATATAAAAATTAATCTGCAATTGATGAAAAGTGTAAAAGATCTGAGGCAAATCCCAAACAAAAGAGCATACTTTATACATAAATATCTTGAAATTATAAAGATCTGAGATTAAGTGGTTTACCACTCATTTAGAATTGATTAGAATATATTTAAATTTAGCTGAAAGTACCACAACATTGCTCATGTATTTGCATCTGCGAATAAGTAAATAAAAAGCCTGTTATTAAAGCCTTCATTAATTCTGATTATATGAGAACTTAAAAGCAAATCTGTGTATTACTGCTCTGTAAAGACTCCTAGCAACTCTACAGTAAAGCTGGCACTGCAACACAACATGTGTCAGCGAAAATGACTAACAGGATCTATTTTCAGTAATCTTAAATCACACTGGTAAAATATAGAATTAATGGTTTTGCATAATACTTCAAATATTTTGTATTCTAATTCATTCCCAATTCATGCCTTATTGTATAAAAAAGTGAATTTTATATCACTTGACATTTATGCACAACAGTTGAACACATTTTATTAAACCACAATGTTTAGGCAGTATTCAGATGTGATGTGTATATTATTATGAAGAGTGATCTAGCTATTTTATTTCCTTATAAATATGACAGCTACAGGTTTAAAAATATATCACGTTGACTAGGAACATGAAGAACATTTCATTCTGACTACAGATTTGGAGAGCTTCTATATATTTAATTGAAGCCAATATTTTTGAAAGAAGGATTCATTAATTTTAGTAGAATTTTCCCCCAATTAACAATCAACTTGTCTGTTGATTTCTAAGGAGTTTAACAATTAAGTATATAATCTACCCCAAAATGGTTGTTCTTGGAGAAATCAAGTTTTAGGCTATGAATGACTTCTGAAAGTCAACTTCCCCCCTGCCCTGAAAATTCTACCCGTATCTCTAGCATACTCATTTAATAGTTCAAGCACAGAGGCATAACTGAAAAATTATTAATTAGGTTCTTCAATCTCTATTCTTATACTAATAAATTAAATAAATGTATTAAAGCAAATTTGTGTTTACAGAAACTTGAGTTTGCAACACCAATTCACCTGTCAGCCCTGACGTTCCCTTTTGAATGTGAAGGACAGCCCTGGTAAAGCTACCTCTGCAAACTCTACTTTTCATAGCTCAATTTAAAGCCTGAGTGAATCTTTCCATAACTTGAGTGGGACCACAGATCGCAGACCAGCACAGGTCTAGACTCCATTTATAAATGAAAGGTGATTTGGAGCAGTGAGGGGAGAAAAAGCAAAAGATTCATTAAATTTGGTACATAGGAAATGATGTTGCAATACCTAAGAAAGTTTGCTTGCCACTTTCATATTTGAAAAGTAATTCCAAGTTAAAACAAAATAAAACAAAAACCAGCATCCCCCCAACATTTAGCCATTAAACTCAGAGTTATGAGGTAGAGTTTGATTAAAGATCTTCCACTTTATCACGTCCAATAATCAGACTGGTTTAGAACAAGCTCTACACTATATAGAGTTGGCCTCAAAATAAATTGCTTTTCCCTACACAGTTTCTAGGCCCAAGTGCCAAGTCGATTCCCCAGTAATCAACATCACAAAACATTTTAAAGCCTCATACAAGACAAAGGATCAAAGGGATTTTTAGTATTTAGTTATACAGAAAAGTATACCTGATAGTCTAAAATGCTGAATCCTAAACCATTTCTGTCTTTCTCCAGTTCAATAACCTTCACATCAGGAGACCATAATGCTAATTCCCCTTCTTCCTCCTCAGGATTAATGTCTTCCTCGGGTTTCACCTGAAAAATAAAAGCTCTAGTTCAAATACTATTCTTTTAGTTCTTTACAAACACTATTCCTTCAATATTTTGGTTGTTAATGGCTGACACATGCCCTAAAATATGACCTTTTATGGATTTACAACTTCATTGAACACTATGCATCCAGTTTTCTCCAGCTTGCTGCCTTGGATACTCCTCTGGGACTATGCCTGCATGTTTTGAGCATCGGAGCCCAACCTGGCATACAAATGTCCACATATTAGTCAAATTAGTTGTTATAATATTACTAACCTGTTACAGGTTGATGAACTTCAGCTGTCCCATTAGATGCATAAAGGAAAAATAAATATCTTAGCATAAAAGATTTAACCACAGACAGCTAATAGAAAGACCAGACGATCAGGCACATCTGATGCTTGTGGCATTAAATATGCAAAGAAAAAATTCTTATCTTGTAACTATACAAATAGTATCTAATTTGGAAAAGCAGTTTCTTTCACAATTTTTGTGCTAAGGTGTAAAAGAAAGAGGTATAGTTACCCCATTTTATTGGGTAAGGACAGCTTCATAAATCCATCTTCCAAAAAGGCATCTTTTGTTGTCTAACTTAAAATGCGTGTTTTAACACTACGGCTATTCTATCAATACAATCTTTCCAAAATACCAGTGTATATCCCAAGAAAATATCCCAATATCCCAAGAAAAACGTTAGAATTTTGTACCATTAACTTCACACTGATTTAACTTCATTTCTTTGGACAAATATGCCTATTACACAGAGCACTGCCATGAGGCAAAAGGAAGAAATTTTTCTTCCACACACTCTTTCTTGACACTTTTGACAAAAGAAAGCAGAAACATTGTGAGATTGCTCTAAGGAAGAAGGCAACCTCTGTTCACTCAATATCACCTTATGGCAAAGATGTGCAACTGACAGGATGCACATGGAAGATGTTCAGTAAAATGCAACATCAAAAAACACAGTGAGACAAATTCTATTGCAACAGAAAGGGCCTTTTACAAAAAGGCGTAATACTGTACACTTTATTCTTCCATGAAGCATCCACATGTCTTGTTTAACTCTCCACCTTAGAGGAAATTAGATCAGAAAATGTCAGAAAAGATGAGAAGTCAAGGTGTAAATACTTTTTATAAATAAGAACAACCATTACAAGTGTCAAGCTTTAGTTTGAGACTTTAAAGCTTCTGCAATGGAAAGAAACATTAAGTTTCATTTTCTTCCAGTTCTATAAAAACCTACTCAGAACATGGAAGCAATCAGCTAATGGTGGCAAGGATGTGATTTAGCATAATTCAGAGCTCTCACTCACCTATTAAGTGTAAGAATGATGAATGGGATGTACATAGTCAGCATGCTAGCTTGGTGATTTACCTACCTTGTATTTATAGTACAATGAAGTTTCTCATGACCAACCTTTATAAACTGTAGTAAAAGTACCTGTGTTGCAAACATGAACTATCTTTCATTGAAACACCAGCTGTCCCTTACGAGCCCACAGTGAAAGGTAGCTTTATATGACAATTTAATACAAAACTGCCTCATAGAACTATATATTTTAGGAAATGTTATTTAAGACTGAAAAGTGGTCCGGATCAAACAGCAAAAGGAAAACAGAAACACTGTCTTTAGAAAGCTAAATCACTTTCTTAGAAATATATGCACTTTTCCAAAAAGTTACTATCTTTTTACACAAATGAATGACATGAGAAGTCTACCTTTTGTTCTGAAAGGGAAACTCCCACGGTGGGTTCATCCACAAGAGACTCACTGCCATCATCAAAAAGTCGCCGACAGCAAACCAATGTAAATGGGGGTGGCACTTCTTTTAGAAAAGTGATTGCCTCACGGCGTGATTTTCCATATAGCTGAACTCCATTTACCTACACAGAAGGGGAAACACACATCCACACTAAGATAATTAAAAGGATATCAACCAGATTCTTTTATTAATTTTTTTGCACATCTTTCCCTAGCTGAATGTGAAAGTCTAATTTTACCTAGGGATTCTGGCAAAGCTTGCATAGTTTTATTCACGTATGCTTCTGAAGTATACGTGTGTTACTGTAAGACTTAAACTTCATCTGCAAGATCTTGTGACTACTGACTGCTACATCATGTCTCCGCTCTCTTCAACTTCCTCTAACTTGTTTTCGGCTCACTGCTTTTCCTAGCCTAAATCTTTCCTAGCATTGTTATTTCATTTTCACCTGTTTCTTTGTTGGGGACTTTTTTTTTTAGCATTAGGCTTATGTGTTTGAATTTAAAAAGATAAAAATGAAATTTTCCAAAATATTTTATGAAAACATAGATTTTGAGCTCTAATCAAGAACTTGAAATCAGAACTAGCACAACTTTGTCAGTTGTTTAAAATTAACAAAATGGTTGAAAAATAGATCCTACAGAAAACATGCAAGAATGTTTATATAGTAAAAAAGAAACCAATTACAGTAAGCAATTAATCAGAAAACCCTGACAAGAGTCAAAGCTTACCGTCCCATAAGCTTTAGATCCTGAGTGACGACAGACAACCATAAGGCCATTGTTAATGGATGTTTTAAAACACAGACTTAAAAAATAAAAAAAAAAAAAAAAAAAAAGAAAAAAACCTAGATAGATAGATAGATAATAACGCTGCTTTAAAAATGGGATACTGCAGTTGTACTTCCTCAGGAAAATAAAACTACAGTGATTCATCCTCTTTTACCTATTTTATAACCTGCAATATCATGAGGGTACATCTATTTGCACCATAGCGGTATCTTTAAATATGAGGAAAGCAGAATGTCAGTAGGTGTCATAGACGTGAATATCATCTATGTTGACGAGCAGTGCAGCCCCAAAAGAGCAAGGGTTTAACCCGATTAGTGCTATGGACTCAATCCCGACACCTCTTGTGTTTCAGGGATTTCCTTCAGGCTACCTCAAGTCTGCTCTCATGACCAAATGTCCGAAGTCACTGGAGTGCAACCACTGGTTTAGGAATCCAGCACACATCATCCAAGTCCACTCCACAACATGAACCAAACCACACTAAGCGGGGATAATTGAAGATTCTCTTCAATATTTCACTCCATACCCAAACTGCAATGCTAATGTAGATGAACCCGCATTTGATCCTAGAAAATATTGCATGTAAATATACAACATACATGTACACACCTCCGTACATGTGTACTTGAGGCAGAGCCTCACCATATACTTCCCACATCTCCTTGTTCTTTAGAGGGACTCAATCTTGTGCAACACTACATAGCAATCTTACTCCAGCCACCATTTTCTTCCTGATCACCTCTATTTTCTCCCACTTATTCCGTTGTGCTTTTTACATTGTAAATATAGCTTATACTGCTGGGAAACACAGAGTTCCTCTCACACTATAACCCAGCCAAGGAGAAAAATTCAGAGTGGTGTAACTCGCCTCCAACATGGTAAAATGAACTGCTGTGGGTTTTTTCTGTAAGAATTACAGCAACTGCTAAGCTATCAGGCTAATCCATTAGTTAATTATTTAAGCACAAGTATCTACGCAGAAGGATTTTTTAATGCATTGAGAGCGGCAGTGTGCTGGAAAGTTACCAGCACTTCTCAGCGTACTGTGATCGATGGAGAAGAGCTACCATGCACTCCCAGGCAGACCTGGGGACTCCCATTTCTCCTTTCGCAGCTGCCAGAAATCAGCCTCTAAACACGCAAGGTGCCCAACACCCCATTCATTCACCACACCACTCTAGTTAGTTGTGCCATCAAATAGGAACGAGTGAAATTTTTAAACAAAACTAGAAGGACACAAGGAAGCAATTTACTCCTAAAAAAGAACACAATGAAATTAGCTAAAATTGGGGCGGGGGGGAAGTTGAGGAAGAAAATACCATGCTTTCTATCATAATTCAAACACATCATTAAAAATAATCAACATTCAACCTCACTATATATTAAAAAAAATTCCTTGCTGATCACATTCTAATCCCAACTGTATCAGGCCCAGGTAGAGCTGCTTGTTTGGGGAATGGGGCTGTCACTTTTTCCATTGCAAACCCCTACTTAGGGGGATTTATAACTTGGCTGCAAAAACATACTATGGGCTAAACCTGGCATATATAGCTTTAGCCCTGGAGCACATTTTTATTTTGTTGGGTTTTTTCTTCCAGCTACAGAGTAGAAAAAAAATTTATGCTCACCAGGTCTGGACATATCTGTGAACTTAATTGTAAGTACACAGTAATAAGTAAAACTGTTAAATATATACAATTAAAGTTTCGTAAGTTACTCTACAGCACTGCATTACTGCTTTTTGTATACAATTTTTTGTTTAGTGGCCCAGGAATTTAAACAACACTTCCAGCATTCCATTAATCCCTCCCTTTCGCAATCAACATTTCCTCCATTAAGCAATAACTGAAGAAAATGTTTCAGGTCTTAGTGATATCAGTATGAATTTTTGATGTTAAAGGGTGAACAACATGTAAAAGCAAGAAAGCTGTACACCTAACAAATTAATCTTTCAGAAGGCCTAATTCTGTTCCCATTGATGTCAATTAAATGTTCTTTGCATCCACTAAAAAAAGGTTCAAATTCAAAATATTCCACAAAGAGCAGATATTCAACAAGAAATTAATGTCTTTTCACTTGCAGCCTGAGATATTGATAGATATACATATATACACACAGACACAAAACAGGTATTATTTTTAATACTATCAAATAAATATTTTTCTTGAGCAAATAGGTCTGGTCTGATTCCAATAACTTCAAAGCTGCCCCAATACCTCTTTATACATATTTAAACAAACTGATATACTAGCTCATACACACAAATGTCTTTCAGCACTCAACAAGCAAGTTATAATGCGTAACAGGAACCACTATTCCTGAGACTGTTGTAAATTTTTTAGGAGTGACAAATATTAAGAAAGATTATCCACCACAAAAGCTAATGCCAAATTGCTCAAAAGACTGAGCTAAAGGACTACAAATACATTCAACACAAATATTATCTCTGCCCTTGTAACTCTTGATACTCATGTTAAAACATTGCAGAAAAAAAACCCATGAAGTCACTAGAGGTCACAAGCACTTGACATTTTGTCCATAAAGGAGGAATGAAACAGTGAAGAAAATGAATGCGACTTCCAAAGTGCTACTCTAACTGCTTCCACAACCAACTCTTGAATGCTTCTATTGGACACACAGCAGCCAAACTAGAATTTAATACAAGCATTTTTAAGAAGGCTAAGCAAAGAGGAAATATATTGGTTCTATTTTTTGGGGGGGTTGTTTTGGTTTTTTTACCTCCAGAAGTTCATCCTCCAATTGCAGAAGACCAAGTGTTGCAGCTGGACCATCTGAAGCAATTGATGATATATAATGGTGTCCATCAAACGTGTCAAGCTCAACACCTAATCTCAAAGTGTGGATGGGTAATAGCTGCCAAAACATAAATATGCCTGAGAATGTGTATATCTTTCTCTACCACAATATAAACACATTTAGGATTCAGTAGCTCAACAAATTAAACTAAGCACACAGTAAGATGATTAAGTCTTCATACTGACATCATCTGCGTTACAGCACAAATGTCCATAACTTCCCTATACAAACTGTTTGCACAAATAAAACCACCAATCTGCCCTTTGGGAGAAAAGGCAATTTGAACTGTATTCTTAAATAAGGTTACCATATTGGAAAAAATGCAGAGAGAAGTACCACCTACAGTCTGTCCTACCCAAAAGGTGAGTTTTCAACAAAACTGAAAGAAATTCCATAATCACCACAAAAACTCATCACAAGATCAGCTGTCTTACTCCTTTAGGAGCTACACTACTTTGAGGTAGGAAAAATATCCATGGAGCATCCTCTGCAAATAGCTAATAATACTGGCATCCTTGTTTCTGCAAGGTGAAATCACTGATTTTGTGTTAGCCTTTTGCCAGTGGGCCTCCTTAATTTGGAATTTTTCTCTAGGGAGCCTCCAACCATTAGTGTCTGAGGTCTGCTAATATCAGGAAGACTAGCATAAAACTGATACACTATCCAGACAAGACAGCAGAAGTCATGGGAACTTGGGGAGAAGAGATGACCAGCAGTATCTGCTCCTTCAGTTTGGCCATTTTCTGCCTTTTTATTACTTAAGTAGAAACACTGGCTGTCCTTCTGGTTTCCAATTAATTCTGGATATTCAAGTAAAAGGAGCAATCCATTGATCCTCAACATTACCTCACATCCATGTCTGATTATGAGTTTATGGCCTTTCTTCACTGAGACATCCCCACAAGTATATAAATGCTTCACCTCCACAAACCTCTTTTGCACAATATTAACATATATATCTTGAAAATCTCTCGAAAGTCTCGGAAGACTGAAATTAATTTCAGCTCTGACCATTTTGATTAAATGGACCTCTCTCTCCCTGAGCCAGTATCACTATGGCAAACTCCTCTGCAGGACAACATTGTTCAGCAGAGTTTCAACCTCTGCTCCATTCTGTAGTGGCTTTCNCTGGCAAAAAAAAATTGATGAGCAAAATAAACTGTACTTAAACAAAGTCACATTGATGCAAAATAATTTTAAACAAATGTTAGAAAAATCTTTCAGACACAGAACATTTACAGCTAGGAATGTGGTGATTATGCATTATTAGCAGACTCCAATATTATCTTATTCCCGAAGCCTGAGTGCCAATTTTAGTCAAGTTCAGTAATCCTG
>WAAD01033062.1:0-18250 GCA_013389945.1 Fregata magnificens | reverse complement strand
TATAAGCACAAAATGCCATTATGTTTGACACAAATACACAAACTGACTTGCCAATCAGAATTTGAAAAGTATGATAGCTTAAGTTATTACTTCAGGCTATAGTACAGCCATCTAACATCTAGACTAAACCACCATCTTCTGCAGCATGTTTCTAACATGGCTTGAAATACATGAGTTTAATTATCAAATTTGAATGCAAAGTGGATTATTTAAAACAGTGACAAGAAATCCCTTCAGTATATCTTCATTTTTTATATTAATAAAACAACTATGTTCACCACCAGTTTTCTTGTAATGTTCTTCCTTAACATAATTTATTTATCTGTAACCTTAGAAGGTTATTTACTCCAATTTCAAATGTAATAAGATGACAACTGTGGTGATCTATGGTCCAGGGTTGGAGTTTGGGACGCTGAAGTTGAATACGTTCAGGATTGCCACACTTGTTAGATCTGGAAAATATATAGCCTTGTAAAAAATCAGGTACCTTTAGGCTCCTTTGGAAATTTCAGGTTTAACAAAGTATCCACGAAACAATACTAAGCCTCAGCTTTTTCTTTTGACTTAATTTTAAATAGGGCTTCCAGCATCTTGTTTTCCAGTACCTAGGGTATTTTTCCCGACAGACAGAATCCATTTCATGTCCATTCAGCTGTAACTAAATGAATCTATGACTGATAACTCCTCAGCTTGACTGCTCACACTTAGGTACCTGGCAACAAATACCACA
The DNA here is from genome assembly GCA_013389945.1 of Fregata magnificens. Classification (NCBI taxonomy): domain Eukaryota; kingdom Metazoa; phylum Chordata; class Aves; order Suliformes; family Fregatidae; genus Fregata; species Fregata magnificens. The sequence continues at coordinate 17,520 of WAAD01033062.1, read as the reverse complement.
GAGTCATACATCCCTGCACAGAATTCCAGGGTCTCTTTCTGTTTCAGCAGGATGTCAGCTCCTTCCATTGGTACGACAAAGGATCAGCAACACAGAAGCCATGAGTGACACCAAACCCTCTCTTCAAACAGCTATTTCCTCTGAAGAGAAATACTTCTGAGAGAATACTCAAACTTTTAGGCACCTTCAGGGTGGCTTTCTGGGAGCCAAGTGCAGGAGTGAGGATAGTGTGAAACAGGGACTGTGCTATCAGGCTGAAATAGAACTAAATGCTGTTATTGAACCCAGCCAAGCAAGACTAGAAGTAGGTACAGATGACAATAACTAGAACCACTGAAAAAATGACTTTCAAAATGGGATGCCACAACAGTTTCCTTCTATTATTTAAAAGAACCAATCATTAACATTTTCACTCCTGACATTTTACAGGCGGCAGCTAAAGAAGAGTTAGAAATGGACAGTTTCACGAACTAAGCAGGTTTTTGTCCTCTGTGGGAAGTGTGATAGTGCTAAGGGAAGTAATATCAGACTCTTGAAATGTAAGGATGGGAATACCAAGCAACTGAAGTGGGCAGCCACACAGATTTATTGCATCATGTACATAATCTTACACGAACTTCAGATCTTAAAGGAGTGCTAATGGAAAGAAGAGAAGTGAGTTTCTCAAGGCAATTCTTAAAGCTACTTTAAATCTTCCAGCGAGTGACTGGAACGATGGCTACTCCAAGTAGTAAAAATAAGTGTCTGTAAATCAACTGGACAAGCATTGCAAAGACAAACAGGGCACTTTCTTGGTGGTGGTGAGAATTTTTTAAGTCTTCGGAAAGAACACTGGCTGGAGTCTTTTATCTGTACTCGCTGGCTAACACAGCACTGAAAAGCAGCAGTGAATTACAATTTCAGTCAACTCCTTATCATGATCAAAACAATCTTTTGCTTGGTAATTATTTAATATGAAATGAAGAAATATCTAATAGGCACTGGCATCACAAAGTTACACTACCGTGAATTACTTCCTATTTTCCCAGCACGTTTGAAAATCATTCTTTCATTCTTCTAATAAAATTGTAAGATTCTTCGTGAAACACAGGAGCTCTATCCTAAGCCTTTTTTCCCCCAGTGCACAATAAAACAAATAGATCACAAATGAAATCATAAAAATGCCACATATTTTAAGTGGCTGCTACGATGCAGATTTAAAAGGACAGTTGATTTTCTTAAATCACTGTTCCTGTCTAGTATCTGTATAACAATAGTATCTATAGAAACAGAATTTTAAAAAACCCAACAACTCATTATAACACTCCTATATTTCAGCCTTGATGTTAAAGGAAACAAAATTTGATGTTACTGATCTGTTCCAAACACTAAACTGTTCTATGAACAGCCTGTAATGCTAAGCTCACAGACCTGTAATTTAGAGAAATAACATACATGAATGTAGTTTATTGAAAGATAACATACCATAACTTCATATTCAGGTCCCAGCAGGTTTTCCCATTTGGATTTCACCTCATGTGCTGGAGGGAGTGGGACTCTTCCTAAATATGAAAGTGAATATTAAATTTACAAGCATATTGTACATTCAGAAGTACGTTTACTTCTAAATGCTTCAATAAAAATTCAGCGTAAATAAAAGATTAGAGGGAATAATACCAAAAAGGAAAGTGCATTAAGCTGAGTCTATCAAACAGTGCAAATCAAAGATGTCTTTCTTAGGAAAACAATGCAAAATGTCAGCTACTGCTAACGTGTGATTTATTCAACTCAGAAGCAGAGGAGGTGATGCTTGCATTGATGAGATGCGAGTTCTGTACCATACAGTACTGTAAATAAATCATTTTTTCAGGCTGCAAAACAAATTTCATGTGACTTCATAATTTGTTGCTATAAAAACGCTTGCCACTCCAGGGAAGCATTATCTCCCACCAAAATGAACCCCCTTAGAAGAAGTAAAACACCTGACAAGATATTGCTGTTATCAAGGGGCTGCATCAGCACAATGCAGTCACAGACTTTATTTATACATTTGGCAGGTATAAAGGCTTGTCTAGTTTAATTAGGCCAGTAAGTAACATGAGCTTTAATATAAGCTCCAGTTCTAAACCAGTCTTCCGTGGGAACTTGGCTATCTTGACATTTATATCTTTTCAGCTTTCTTACTTATGCAACCAAGGCAGTATTACATTCATGTAAGACAATTTGACAGAGCTAGACAGCATAAAATGACTGGCTGCCCTGCATTTGACCTCATCCAGAAGCTCAGCGCACATATAAAGTTCCAAGCCGAAGCAATGTTTAACTGGTAAGAATCAAGCTCTAAAGCAAATTCCATCTAGCAGCTACAGCAGCAGCAACTGGGGTCTGAATTACCGAAAACTGTTTTTTTCCCCCTGAACAACTGTAATAGTTTGTCAGATGTCTAGACAAGGCATAGACCACTTAGTATTGCTGATGTGTCATACTGAAATTTAGAATGTAAATCACAACCTTGTGTTTTGCACACAAACTAGCGCGTAAAATACCTCAAGGGGGGAATTTTTAAGACACCAAGAGAAGCTCAGAGCCTACCTACTAGCAAAAGCTAACACAAATGGGATGTCAAGCTGCCTTTGCTTTCAACACTTTTGTAGACTGCAAAGATAAAACATGAGCTTTGCAATGCAACCCTCATTACATCATTTTATAACTTCGATGTTTTCCACTCATTAAAAACAAAGATTTAAGTTAACTTATACAATAACATAACCCATCACTGTATCTCTTCCACTCACTTTGTGTCATGCCAGATAGGCAAATTCTGTCTGATCTGCACTGAGAAACCACACTCCTCAGAGCCTAACAACTGAAATTTCACTTGGAAATATCCAGAGCATCTTTAACCTATAGGGTCAAGGAGATACAGATATTCAAGGACTCCAGCAATTCAGATAACTATTTTCTGTCACCAAAAANCTTAAAAAAAAAAAAAAAAGGAAGACAAATTGTCCTGAAATTCTCAGCTGTGAGTTAAGGGTTTTTTTCCTCCATTTAAATTTAATTGCAGTTTCTAAGAAGTCTTCTTCATGAGCCTTGTTATCAAGCACAGGTTGATCACTATCTTTTCTTCCCAGCTGTAGCAAAAACAGAACACCAGTGCATTTTTCTACTCCTTCGATTTACAGAAATACATAGGGACAGAAATTCTTTAGTCTTTTTTTCTGCTATTACAAAGTTATAGTGTGAACACACAGGACCAAGCACCTGCAATCCCCTGTGCAGCCAAATATAGATTTTAAGGTTCACCAGGAGTAATGAATCTTAGGGTCAAGCTCAAAGTTCAATTCAGTAACTGTAAGCTGTGTTCAGTTGGCTGAATAGAGATTTTTTTTGTCACTTCCAAAACACATTACAAAAAAAATCTACAAGTTGTTTAGAGCAGGTGCTGATGCACGTCTCCATTTGAAGTTTCCCCTTTTCTTTCTTTCAAACACTCTTTGAAGTCTTTGACTGTAACTTCCTCAGAACTGTGGAAATGTTGGCTGGAGGGATTTGGATTAAATATATTCAATTCCAATGGTATCACCCAATTCACTTAAAATGCTCCTTTTTCCCCAAACAGCTTTTTCCACATGGCAGCTAATAGGAAGTTTCTTTCTAGTGTCTCATCCAGCTGGATTTCTCATGACCTGAGATACATACCACATCTTCTAGAATGTGCAAGGCCTCAGAAATGAAAACGCTTTGCAAGGACAGCTTTCATTAGCAACAACTTTCAACATGTTTAGTCTGTCCTCCTGCCTGCACTTCCATACAGTTTTTCATTTCTAATTAGCAAGCGTCAAGAATAAATCACAAGTGTATTGTAAAAATCATCTTTCCTGGTCAAACTGCTGGCATCTTCAAAATTGGGATCTTTTCTTCTTGCAATTTCCTCCTGGTTTCACAAATGTACTATACAAGGATGTGTACTGTGCTCTAGTGCACTTCATTAATGCACTACCTTTATCTGCCCTACTGTTGGACATTTTTCCCCAGCCATCTTTAAGTGCCTGGCCAGCATCATCATATCTTTGGGTTTTGAGTACTGCTGCAAGGCAAAAGAAAGCAGTTCTGCCCAGTCTGCAGTCTTGCAGATGCAGCTGTTAAGTTAATTGCCTCTAGTCTGCTAGCAGAAAGTTTCAGGCCTCGTGCACATTGCATCCTAAACCATGTTGCCTTTGTAACAGAATTGCTTAAGCACAGTTTTGCCTGGCCAGAATTACTATTTAATACCTCTCCAGGAAACACAATTTAATAAGAATTTCACACAACTGGGCTCAAAGGGAAGTAATACATATTTTATAAAACATACCTTTTACATTAAACTTCTAAAAGCATTTCCAGAGTTTAGTCAGAGCCTTAAATTAGCAGTATTTACTTTAGCACCATTATAATGAAGTGCCCATCACCATGTCCAAAATAAGCACCTATCTCTGGAATTTAAACTTGGCCATTAAATTATATTCCAAGGTGAAATCTTATACATCGTATTTCAGTATGAGTAAACTTTGTAACTAAGTATTTCAACTTTTTAACAGAGACACACACACACACACACACATACTTTATAGTTGCATAAGGCTTTTGCAGAACCTTGTAACTTAAAGAGTTTTTTCACTATGAAAACCCCCAGTTCAATCAAGCAATGATACTTGCTTACCATTGCATTAAATGCTCCTGATTCATTACTCAGTTTCAAAGCCATGCCCATTGTATTATCCTGCTGGCCCAAGGAGGACCAGCACTGCTAGATGGTATCAAGGGCAGTATCCAACTGCAAACAAACAATATCTTCAGTGTTTAAATTTTGATATCCCAAGACACACTGTGCATACAAACACATTATGCTGTATTCTCCAGGGTAAGGGGAGCTTGCATACATAGGAGAATAGAAAAATCTCATAGTATGCTTGCTACATGATGCACTGGGGAATTCAGTGCAGATATACCACACTGCCCCTCCAAGGAATCAGCATGGGTCCAACTGGCAGCTATGGATTCCAGGCAGTGAAGTCCTTGCCACACCGAGGTGCACCTGCACCATACTTCATAGAGCTCCAAGGGAGGCGATTATGAGATTTGCACAATGCTAGAATTGAAGGGGAGCCACTCATACAACTTGGTTACAAACTCTTTTTGAAACTAAGGGCTTTGTAGCATTTATGGAGAGGCAGTGGATCCACATCAAAGCAGTTTGGGTCTGCTATGAAACGGGCTCAAAGACACAGTTTGATCCAAGCTGATTATCAGCAGAACAGGGATCACTAAGGCATATCTAGATAACACACCTTGAGACTAACAGACTTTGTCAACTTCAAGGCAGGTAAAAGCAATTTTAGTTCCCAGCATAAACTGATCCTGGCATTGGTATACCATATTTGCACAGCACTAGGTATCAAGAAACGAATTCCTCAGAAAGTTCTCTTTGCATCAGGGCAGACATCTGCAGCCTGTGAGACAAGATAACCCAATCACGAGTAGTCAGGAACTGACTACAGAGATATTGTTCGCTTCAGTAGAAAAAGAAAATACTTTATGCATAGAAAGTTCCACAGTAAAAAAGGATGGGGTAAGTGACACAGGACAGAATGTGTTGCTCTTTTCTAGCCTCTGTCATAGCAAGTGTAAGCCCTCCTGGCTCTTCTGCCCCTAAATACATCCTACTGCTAAGTCCTTAAGTTATTTCTCCTTGTAACTACAAATTAATATATGCTTTTCCATTCATACAGCTAAAACAATGCTTTGATAACCTGACATCTCAGCTACTCAACCACCTCTGTTTTGGCTTCCTCTTTTGGCTTCCTGTTTCTGGGAACATGCATAAGTCACAACAAAGGATGTCTGGTTACAAGGCTTGGACAGAAAAGTAAAAGAGAATGGAACATAGGAACTGCTACATTTCTCTTGTTTCCAGGTTGTCTTTAATACTGACAGACCTTCTACAATCACATCAAAATTGTTATTCATTGACAGCCATAATTTAGAATTCTCTATTATATCTACATATCTGAGAAACTACAAGGCATAAGGATAATTTATGCTGACTTTAACACAAGCTGTAGAAATTCACCCAGAAGCTCCTGTAGAAGAGCCCAGAAATCTGTAGGGAATTGAAGCATGCCGTCTGGAAAGACCTCCAACCTTGATTAAGAAAAACCAAAGCAACCCATGCCTTTGTGATCTGCCCGTATGTCCAATTGCCTTTGCTGCTAAAAACACATGAACACATGCCTTGTTGGAACTCCTGTCCAGCTTCCGATTCCAGCTATTGCATCTTTACGCCTATTACGCCTTTGCCAGACCAGAGATTCTCATCTGCCTGCATAGGTGTGCAGTGAACAATTTCCAGTTCAGCTAGTAAGCTCAGGACAAGCAAGCCAGAAACTGCATGTCTAGAGACTGAACTCTAGTTTCCAACAGTAGCATGGGAGGAAGCAGCATGTAACAGCATTAGCACCACAAGGTAAATGAGTTGAGTCTGGGAACCAGCAGGCAGCAAGAAGATGTAGACATAACTTGTGCTAGGCCTCCTACTTCTCTGGCACTCCAAGAAATGTCAGTGACCAGAACACTATAAGCAGGACAAGCAAACAGGAGCAAGGCAGTTACATGGCAGATGGCACACAGGTGAGACATGTTCATGGAAATGGCATCTGTCTCATTTGTGTGGAAAATGACCTACAAATGGAGACTTGTCACAAGACATGATCCCCTGTCCCTGCTGCTGCAGCCACCTCTGGTCCTTCAGCAAGCCCTACTCAGTCACAACTCCTGAGGGAGGATGGTGCAGCTCAGGTCACAGGTTGTCAGAGGCCAAGTTGAGCAGCTCGGAAGGTGAGTTCTGATGAAGTTACTGCAGTGCCAAAAGAGGAAACTGCAACAAATGGGCATCAGAGATGATATACAGGAAACCAACAGAATATTTTGAAAAGACTCTGCAGACACAGGAGCCTAAGACCTGCGAGGGCAAGAAGATAGATATGACTGAGGTAACACTGGATCAGGAAGTAAATGTGAACTCCCAAGAGTTCCATCTCCTGATGCTGTTCACCTAGCAACCTGGTTTAGGGCCCTGGCAGCAGAGGAGGATGAACAAATCTTCTCTGTCAGGAGAAGACTGCAGGCAGGACACCTCAGGCCATCAGAGTAGGACCAGGGCTAGAAAGAGGATTCAGTGAGCTGGAGCTCTATAGAGCGTATATTAGCTTATTCCAGAGTACTGAAAGGGCTGCACCTCCACTGTCTATAATCTACAAAAAAAACCCCAAACCAAAACATGACAATCAAAGGGGGATCATTAATGACTGGAAAAGGGCAAACTTTATGCAAGGAGGAAGATCCAGAGAATTATAGGCCAGTCAGTCTCACCTTCGGCCCTGGAGAGATTATGAGATACTTACTCTTGGAATCCATTTCCGAAGATACAAATTATAAGGCTGCAAATCAGGAACAGTTAATATAGATTTGCCAAATAACTGACCAATCTGACTACCAAGATAGCTATGTGGATGAAGGGTGTAATACACTTCAACTTTACCAAAGCTTTTGACACCATCTACATCAGCATTTTCATCTGGAAACTGAGGAAGCATGGGTTTGATGACTGCTAAATAGGCTGAAAACTAGATGGACCACTGGGATCAAAGACAGCATTAACCAATGACTTGACAGCCAGTTATGAGAGAAGGTCAACAGCTGCAGAAGCTAATATTATCCAGTACCTTCATCAGTGGCCTCCATGATGACACAGAATGCACTCTCAGCAAACCCGTGGACAGTGCCTACATTTTGGGGATAGGGTGGGGTGGAAGAATTGATAGATCCAACAGGTAGAGCTTTATTTCAGAGGGACCTGAACAAAAAGCATTACAGAGCAAAAGCTAAAGATGGAGTAAGCCATGACAGCCCATCAGTACTGAAAATGGATTAAAGACAGTTCCAAAGACTCAGAAGAGACACTGCAAGACATCCTACCCACCTGTTTTATGTAGACTCTGCTTCTTTTCATTTTGAACATTATCCTTCTGTTCTTGGTTTTCCTCATTCTTAGTGTCCACACTAGTTTCAGTCCCTACAACTCCAGGGGACACAAAGGTTGGAACAGTTGGCTGCACTGTGAAAACAGATGGGAAAAAAAAAAAATCATATGCTGCAAAATATATGAAGTAGTAACACTGTCTCACTAACTACTCTTTTTTTTTTTTTTTTTTTCGCTACACAGGAGTTTTGCACTTACTTTTCCCGAATCCCTCATTTCTGTTTCTTTCCATTCCTCCTTCATATCTCATTTTCTACAGTGTGCCCTTACAAAGTCTAGGATAATGTGGTATCTAGTCCTAATTGTTAAATTAGGTAACTAAATTGAGTGAAAAATAAAAAAAAAAAAATTACCTCTATCTGAAGGTCTTTCTGAAGAAATAGTAGAAGGTTTCCTTCTAAGTAAGGTAAGGCGTACAGTCTGTCCTGTGTTACGCAATGCCTCTACCACTTCTTGGTTGGTATAATCCTGTATATTAACTCCATCAACCTAAACCAAGAAAATCATATCATACACTAGTAATCACATTACATTCTTAGGCTGTACCATACACTGTAAGCAACATCCACATTGTTTTGGAAATACTACTGTCTTGGGTGAATAACCCTATAATTTCTGCACAAAATAATCTCATTAAATCAGTTGCATTTCACTAATTAGATAATATTTTCAAAATGCATTTTAAAAGGAAACATAACAGTCATTTCTTCTGGCCTCATGGGGCAACCACAAAAATTACTAATCTGATATAGGTATAGAATCATAGAACGTCCTGAGTTGGAAGGGACCCACAAGGATCATCGAGTCCAACTCCTGTCCCTGTATAGGACAACCCCAAAATTCACACCGTGTGTCTGAGGGCTTTGTCCAAATGCTTCTTGAATACTGTCAGGCTTGGCGCCGTGACTGCCTCCCTGGGGAGCCTGTTCCAGCGCTCCACCACCCTCTGGGTGAAGAACCTTTTCCTAATATCCAACCTAATCCTCCCGTGGCACATCTTCCTGCCATTCCCTCGGGTCCTATCATTGGTCACCAGAGAGAAGAGATCAGTGCCTGCCCCTCTTCTTCCCCTTGTGAGGAAGCTGTAGACTGCGATGAGGTCTCTCCTCAAGACTCNTGCCCAAAACTGCACACAATACTCAAGGTGAGGCCGCAGCAGTGCAGAGTAAAGTGGGACAATCACCTCCCTCAACCAGCTAGCAATACAGTGCTTGCACCCTAGGACACGGTTCACCCTCTTGGCTGAGAGGGGACGCTGTTGGCTCGTGTTCAACTTGCCCTCGACCAGAACCCCCAGATCCCTCTCCGCAGGGCTGCTCTCCAGCCTCTTGTTCCCCAGTCTGTATGTACATCCAGGGTTGCCATGTCCCAGGTGCAAAATCCAGCACTTGCCCTTGTTAAACTTCATATAGCTGGTGATTGCCCAGCTCTCTAATTTGTCTAGATCTCTCTGCAGGGCCTCTCTGCCCTCGAGAGTGTCAACAGCTCCTCCCAATTTTGTGTCGTCAGCAAACTTAATTAGTATTCCTTCAAGTCCTGCATCCAAGTCATCTATGAAGACATTAAAGAGTACTGGCCCTAAGATGGATCCCTGCGGAACCCCGCTAGTGACTGGCTGCCAGCCTGATGTAACCCCATCTACTATAACCCTTTGAGCCCGATCTGTCAGCCAATTGCTCACCCATTGCATTATGTGTTTATCCAGCTGTATGCTGGACATTTTGTCCAGGAGGATACTGTGAGAGACAGCATCAAAAGCTTTACTGAAATCCAAAAAGATTACATTGACTGGCTTCCTTTGGTCAACTAGGTGGGTAACATTGTCATAGAAAGATATTAAGTTAGTTAGGCAGGACTTTACCCTTGTGAACCCGTGCTGGCTGGAACCAATGACTGTGTTGTCTTTAAGGTGTTTTTCAATAACTCCCAGAATAATCTTCTCCATAATTTTGCCAGGCACAGAAGTGAGACTGACAGGCCTGTAGTTACTGAGGTCATCTCTGTTGCCCTTCTTGAAGTTTGGGACAACGTTTGCCAGCTTCCAGTCAACTGGGGCCTCTCCGGATTCCCAAGAGCATTGAAAAATCATTGAGAGAGGTCTCGCTATGACATCAGCCAGCTCTTTAAGTACCCTTGGATGAATCTCATCGGGCCTCATCGACTTATAGGGATCCAGCTGGAGCAGCAAGTCCCACACAAGTTCGGGGTTGATTGGGAGTTTATCATTCCTACAGTCATGATTCTCTAGCCCAGGGCTCTGGGGGTCCCAGAGCCCATCATCGGTGTTGAAGACTGAGACAAAGAAAGCATTAAACATCTCTGCTTTGTCTATGTCCCTGCTTGTGAGGTGACCATGCTCATCACGTAATGGGCCAACATTATTTCTGGCCTGCCCTTTGCCATTAACATACTTTAAAAAGCCCTTTTTATTGTCCCTCACAGTACTGGCCAGCTTCAACTCTAATTGAGCTTTGGCTGCACGACTTTCCTCCCTACAGTGGTGAACAGCATCTCTGTAGTCTTCCCATGTTGCCTGAGCTTGCTTCCACTGGCCATATACTTTCTTTTTTCACCTTATTTCTAGAAGAAGATCCCTGCTCAGCCAAGCTGGCCTTCTGCACTGATTTCCCCCTGCCATTTTTTTTGCTTACAAAAAACAGCTTGAGGAGTACTGTGGATGAAGCTTCCCAGCAAGGGTAGTCAACCTAGAACTCTGTTCAGTTCATTACCACTGTTAGTTTTCTGATGGATTTCTAACATGCCCCACACAAGCCTATACACATAACTGTTTGTATAATCCACTCTGAACAGCCCAATTCAGATGTCTTAATTTACACCCAAAATAGTCTGTTCACCTCACTGTTAGATCATGCATCAATAGGGGCTTCTCCTACAAAGCTGCAGATAAAAGCACAAGGTGGTATCAATTTTTGCTCTCACAAAGGAGAGGCTGACTTTGGAAGGTCTCGCATAGCACACATTTTAAAAGTAATTTAAAATCATATCTCTATAAATATTATCTCTTAAAACAAAAAGACTGTGTAATTCATTCCCGTTTGTACTGTGAATGCAAAATTGGCTATTACTCAATTCACTGCTATTCAATGGTTTTTAATTTTTCTACACATACAAATAGAAGCTAATGCTGCTTATCTTTACTTCAGGCCAAAAGCCAAGATTCTCCACTCTGAAATATTTTAATCCAAATGCTTGCCTCTTTCATAGTTAACTACTATTTACTACTTCTTTGAATACAAAATAATATTTTAACCACAGCAAGCCAAAGCTCATTTCTGTTACAGATCTACCTAAACAAATACGCACCACCAAATTATTTCCTCTGCAAAGTGGAGAAGGTTTAATTAATTTTAGAAAGTCTTTACTACGTTGTTCTTTTAACACTGAAATGTGTAATGAAGTATTAGTTCTACAAGAATATATAAGCAGACTATTTTACTTACAGCAACAATTTTGTCATGAACATGAATTTGGCCATTGTGGTCAGCAGCACTACCAGGTATTATATTTTTCACGAAAATCCCTGAAGGTTCTGTTGGCAGAGGGAGGGTAGGAAGAGAAACAAGTCACTACATTAACCTAATTTGTTTCATTTCTTATTAAGATTTTTAATTACAGCCTTTTTCACACACTTCTGTCCACAAAGCTATGATTCTGTAGACCACCAACATTTGCATGTTACCACTCACACAGCTTGACACAGAACGACTGAGGATCTCTGATGAAAAAAACAGCACCGACACAACAACCTGCACACTGACCTCAAAATATTTTCCTTAAAATGGCTCACAAAAGGCCACCTCCTCCATGGATTCATCCTTGTGCTTACCCAGGCTTTAGACCACAATCACTTAAATCCATGCTGCATTTGATTTCAATAGGACTACCTAAGCTAAAAGTAAAGTATGTGCTTAAGTACTTTGATCATGACTTCAATCATCTTACAGCTAAAGAATTTAGTACTTTAAGTCTTAATGAAAAAGGATTTTTCTTTAAAAAAAAAAACCCCGACACACACATGGAAACCAGAAAAGCTGTCCTTTGTCATGTTTGACGTTTGATTATTAATTCTAACTTCTAATTAGAACAAGGAAATAAAACCAAAACAAAACAAAACCCAGTAAAAAACCCAATCAGCAGTTGAAACAGTAACCCTTCCCTTCCACAAACTCCTGCAAAATATGAGATGTTGATCTTTAATTCTAGTGAATCTTGACACTTTATCCATCCTTTTCTGAACGCTAACCTTCCTCAGACACCTGCCCAACATGGTTTGTCCATGCTCAGCAAAACCCCTCTACCAGTGCTTCAGACCCACCTTTTCCCATTGCCTGACATGTACTCCTCCACAAGCCAGTTCCCAGTGCTCACTGCACTGGCCTGAGATTCCTGACCAGCAACACAAGAGGATCTCCTGGGAATGAAGAGGGCTGGAGAGCAACCCCAGCTGCACCACATTCCCAGAATAATTTCTTGAGTCCCATGAGGAATGGGAGGGGATAAAAAGCACTACCCCTTTGTCTAAAACCAGATATTCAGTTGAATCAATTTAAAAAATATTATAATTTGTGGAATGAATATTTGAAAGACGAGTTAACAGCTCTAATTTAAAGAGGATTTAGGAAAAAAAAACCCAAACACCTGATTCCATGTCCCCATATCCTAGCACAGGTATTTTAATCCGTTCCCAGAGTTTAGACACTGAAACAGCCATCTGCCAAAGTCAAGTACATCATCTTGTAAAGGTGGCATATACATCACGCACACCTAAGATTCTCTGCATCTCCTGCCTGGCAGAGGGATGGACTAGTTAATCTGACTGATCATTTCCACTCTAACATCTACAATTCATTAAACAAACGAAAGTTGCATGTTAAGCTATTTTGTACATACGGAAGATGCCATTCAAAAGTTAATGCAAAATGGGGACATCCAATACTCTGTTTTTGAAATTCTTCTTAAAATGCGCTGAGTTGTGCTATATACTGCAGGGGCAAAATAAGGAACACTGTGGACAGGAACCTGACTCTGTTAGAGTCTGTACAGGCCGGAACTGTCTGTTACAGTTTAAAGTCTTGCACAGTCCAGCAGTCAAGTGGGAATTTTTTTTTAAGCTAATTACAACCCTTTAAAAACTTTTGTGGCTGAATTTCACTTTGCAGCAAGTTCTCCAAACACCTTCTTCAGAGATTTTGTAAGTTACACTGTTTCAAAGAAGCTATCCATTTTCCCCATAGTAAATAAAGGGTATTTGAGAAGCCCCTGTCCTAGACTTTACTAAATCCTGTAGAACTCACCTACATCACATGTGCCAGCATATCCAACAATTGTTATCCCGAGGCTTTGCCCATTCTTTTTTATAAGTTCAACATCATAGGTATCAAAAAGGTTGGTATTATCCTATAAATAAAGCATAAGACAGTAAAAAAAAAAAAAATCTCATAATGTCCCAGTACCATTACAATATTGCAGGTCAATTAAGATCTTCAGAAGTGAGCAGTGATTTTGATTTTCCTACTTTAGGAGGGATCATATTTGCAAGAGAGATGTACTCAAGATTTGCTGAAAATAAGGTGTCACCGAACGTCATTAGTTGTTTTTAAAATTCTTTCCTAATACTTTCTCCACATACCTGTCAGAGGTATAATATTTATATTTTATGGAAAACAAAGGTTTTTTGTTAGACTGCTCAGGGGCCATTTCCCTTTGGATTCCACTGCCACTTGGTAACAACAAACTTCCCAGTCAATCCCACAAGACAACAGAAACCTTGAATGCCCTCATAATTTCTTCTCTCCCTTTCATATGTTAGTCCTGATAAATAGTGTCATGAATCCACTTGCCTGAGCTCTTTCTACTGGACAGTTAAGAAGAAAAAAAAAAACTGGTATAAATACACAGTGTTATCATATCACACATTTCTGTCAGAAAAAGTGATGCTTATCTCTCCTTGCTATCACCTACTAAGGAAGTGAAGGGCAGCAGGAAAGGGATCTCAAAACAGAAACAGGTTCAACGCCCTGAAAGGAAAGAAACCACGTGTATACATAGTAGGCACATCTCTACTACAGAAGCAGTTGCCTACTTAAATGCAAATATGGGAGACTAGGTAGATGTTTGAGCTTATTGTTTGTTTTTATGCTAGATCCCAAAGCACAAAACCATTCCAAAAGTCAATTTTACACCATCTTAACATCTTATATCAGCTTAACAAGTTTGATATGATCCTGTTCAGATTTGAACGTCACCAAACTACAAAGAGCACTGGAAGCCTCCAGGTTGTCTAAGGCAACAGGAAGCAAAAGACTCATTAGTTCACACTCAATGAAAAATTATTTTTAAGACCTAACAGAGGAAGGGAGAGTATTCATTTGTAAATGCTTTATTGTTGAAATGACAAGACCACTTCTCCTAACAAACAATACTTGAAAAGAGAAACACATAACATGACCTGTTCTCCGAACCCTCCATTTACTGCAATTACCAAAAAACCATAAAAGCCACTAGCTAAGATTACAATATAATCTGACCTTACACTGAAGAAGTATATGGAAAAAGGTCCCCACAAAGCTGGCCTCAGTATGTCTGTGCAACTCTACTCTGACAAGTAAAAATCAAAACTGCAAGACAGAGTTCAAACAGGACACACTAAAGACATTGGTGACACCAAAGAGAAAAACAATCAAGCACATAGACCTGGGATTGCAAGGGATAAATTAAAATACATGAAGCTTTTTGTTTTCAGAAATCAGATATGGCCCAATGAGATCAAAAAGAAGACGATGATCAGAGTAAGGTCTGTAAAAATGATGAAATCAAGAGGGATAGTGTCACTGCCAACAGCAAAAAATGGACTGGGAAATTGGAAAATATTTCTTAAGAGAGTGAACAAAAGAGAAGTTTAATCAAATGCTTGCCAAATATCAGCTTTGGAAGGACCTATATTAAAAGCACGCCAAAGTTATGGCTGTACCTATTTCACTTTTCACTGAAAGACAAATCGATGGACAGCTACCTCCTTTCTTATCACACACACCTCCCTCTACTAGCCAGCGCATTCTCATTAAACACTTCCCAACTCTCTTGCTCCATAAGACGCTGATGGAGACGAAGATAAGTTTTGATACTCTGTCACTTACCTTTAGGAGAGGGAACCAAAACAGCAAACAAGCCTATAGCAGCATCTGAAATGGAGCTATGGCCTTGAGAGTCCTGCTATTTTGACAATCAAAAGCCCTTCATAGTCAGTGCTCTGGCGCTACAGAAATTTTCTCTAAGTCATGTTACTGGTAGAATGCAAAACATTAGAAGTAGAGTCTGGAAAAATCAGAGTCCTAAATACAGTCAGCACAAGTAGGCTGCTAACACTGCTGTCAGTATCTTGGAGACGACACATAATATGACTGTTTTCTTGTGCCCATGCACAGACATAAGTAGTTTCAATTGTTCTCTACTACAGGAAATTTAAAGGAAATCAAATATTAATATAAAACTGAAAAAAACCCTAACCATATATTGAAAATGCCTTTCTGCTGGTTTGCAAAAAAGAAAAGGAAAGTATTTTCTATTCCAAAGCTCACAGCTAGTGAAAGTACTCAGAAACCAGAGAGAAATTAGATTATAGGAAAAAGTTCTGTTGTAAATCAGACACAAACTGAAAGGTGGACCATTAAAATCATCATTAAATTAATAAATACATTCAGGTTAGCCACTATTCTTGACTTCAGCAAATCTCTCAACACCAGAAAGAGGAGTTTCTTCAAATCTAAATACGAAGGCACTATTTAGTTCAGAAAACAATAGATGACATTCAGAAAGAAGTAGATGAAATTGC
Source organism: Fregata magnificens (assembly GCA_013389945.1). NCBI lineage: Eukaryota > Metazoa > Chordata > Aves > Suliformes > Fregatidae > Fregata > Fregata magnificens. Next base: position 1,609 of record WAAD01033062.1, on the reverse strand, counting down.
AATGCGATTTTTTTTTCCCCTCTAAAGTACATAGCAGGAATAAGGAGGACACTGAAAAGACATCCAGAAGGAATAACATTTTAGAAAGGCTGCAGCATCTATAATGCTTAGGGTCGATTAGTGACAAACAGGCCCGCCTTTGAGGCAGGGAAGAGAGAAAAATAGTACTTTGTAGAGGAAACAAAACTAGGACCATGTTATTTTTTCCTAATACAAGCCTTGGAAAATATGATACAGCCAGAAAAGAAGTGCTTCATAACGATGCTGATTCTCCAGGAAAGCCTTTTTTCAGAGTATTAGGCAAGCCCACTTTTAATAATCCAACCTCATATACATAGATTACCCCCTCCCATCTCTCTGCCACTCACGTTTCCTACTACACCAATCCCTCGAGAAGAGGAGCTTGAGAAGGACCCAAAATACTTTACTGACAGCTTCAGACACAGTAGTCTTCCAGAGAGATGCAAGACACAAAGTTAATGGTTGCCTTTGCAAGTGACTATGCCCAGTAAGCGAGAAGGTGAGTTTGTAACAATATGACTGCTAGTCTGACCTTTAAAAATGGTGCTTCAAAAAAAAAAAAAAAAAAAAGCTCTTTTCACTCATATTCAAAANCACTCATATTCAAAAAACTAGACAAGAAAGAAAAGGCTACTCAGATTCTACACCTAAATCTAAGCAGCACAGTAGCAGCAGATGGTACACAAGCACAGCTTTGTTTATGTTTCGAGACCTACTGTACACTTAGTGTAGCATTTGTTGATTTTAATTACTCAAAACTGAAAAGAATGACTTCAAAAACAAGAGACTTTGATATGACCATGATAAGATTTGCTAAAACAAGTTTCAAAATTTTTAGATATATTTCCTATCACAGACAGTAGCGTAGACTATGAAAACATTACACTTATGTTTCATAAAAAGATGATTGTGCTGAATAATTCTGGTGTGGCCATGGCACTCTGGATTTCAGACTAGGGAAATTCACAGTCAAGTTTTAAATCCACTTACAAATTATTGATTAGCAAAAATGTAATGAGCTAAGAAGGAGAACTAAAAGTACCATTTATCGATAACATTTATGGTCCTGGTAATTAAATTATCCACTCTGAAATAAATTCTGTAAAGCTGGTCATTCTGATTCCAAGATTATAGGTATTAATAACATACAGGAAAAAGGGAAAACTTATAGAAGGCAGGGCTATAATAATGATCACTTAAAAACACGCATATGATATCTGGAAACTCAAAAGAGGAGAAGCACTTTATGTCTCAAGAACACTCTTTTCTCCTCCTCCTTTCTGATCACAAGCCACAAACATACTTAAAAATGTCATAAGTAAACACCAGATACTCACATTTCCATTTTGAAAGGAAGGTAATGTACTGACTGGCCAGCTCACAGGAACTGGTGGAATCTCCATAATTTCACACTTTGGGTCTCTTGCAACGGTCATCCTAACAGAATTCCCACAGTTCCTCAGCACTTGGGCAACTTGTTCACTGGTCATTCCTTGCACATTGGTCCCTCCAATCTGTAAGATGTGATCTCCCGTCTGGAGCCTCCCATCCTTCAAACATAAATAAAATTGCAAAAAATATTTCCAGT
>WAAD01033060.1:64430-84432 GCA_013389945.1 Fregata magnificens | reverse complement strand
ACTTTCTATGAATGTCAGTCATTTGGTACTTTATATATTAATAGCATTCCCATTTCTAAACCTGCTATTTCAATTTCAAAAAGAAAGAAAGGCCAGCCTGGAAAATGGATCTTTTTCCTTAAACGCTAGGGAATTGGATGTGATGATACATAGCAAGGTAGTAATTTTAGCAATATCTGCCCTACTGTTATCAGTTGTGCACTTGCAATGAAAAGCAGTGCTACTACAGCCACTATTTTATAAGGTAGCTGCACAATTACAATTAGTGACTATTGATAGGTTGAAGTCATAGGTCAGGAGAGGAACACTGGAAGTTGGACATGATCACTTTCTTCAACATAATAGCTCCTTCTGCCATCTGACCAGCAGATTCAAGTACGATGAGAGTCAAGAAAAGGTAATTGTAGAGTAATGAATATTGCATGCTGTCACTATACTTTCTGCTGAGAATATTTATCCATAATTATCCATATCAAAAATGAAAGTGAACCTTTCCTTTTATCCCTTGCCCTGATATGCTTGGTGAGGTAAAAAAACTCCTGGGTAGCCCAAGTAGGCCTTTGATCAGACTTTATAGACATGAACGTCAACTATGCAGAAATTTTCAGAAGTGATTCAGTCTGTTACTTTATCTCTGGCGTCATTCAGGGCAATGCAAATTTTACCCTAACTCACACAAAAACAGCTTTAGAAACTGTGACAGAGGAGCTCCTGAAAACTTCTAACTCAATCTGATAAGACAGGCACAAGAAGAAAATAAGTAAAGAGTCTTTGTATTGGTCTATATAGTTGTTTTACAAGACTCATGAAGATTTGAGAAACAGGTTTATTTTATAAAATGCCATCTTGTCTTCCAACCAATAGCCAGATGTTACAGGCAAATCAGGGAAAACTGGTGACATCAGTAACTGGGTAGGCAGACTTCAAAAAAGGCAAGGTCTTTTGGAGAATAATTAGAAAATAATTATATGACAAACTACAGTACAATACAATCTTGTACAAAGTGATATGATCATCCAATAGGAAAAAACCCAAATAATTTGAAAAGCCAGATATGTTGCCCAGATATCCTACTTTTATAATTCATTCACCTATGAATCCTAGAGGAGTTTCCAGCCACACAGCCTGAGATGATCCAGGGTTGATCAGAATAACTACTTTCTGAACAAAAGAGAGGGATAGTTAACTGAAAACCTGTAAGATCCTTAGGAGGAGAGAGGGAGGTGGATTAAGAAGGAGATTAAGGAGATTAAGGAGATTAAGAAAGTAGATTAAGAGTGAAGAAGAAGGATTTAATGGTAACACCTTGCACATGTGGATGCAGCATCTTATTGTCGCTCTCAACTAAAGCAATAGGAAGGAAAGCACTGAACTGAGGTGCCTTAAAGAAATGGTGTTAGTGAAGGCCGAAAGAAATGAAGTGCGAATAATGACTATCAGGAGTAATCGAAGCTTAAAGTAGATAAACAACATGAAATATTAATTAATTTAGTTAGCTGAATGGAAGTTTTCTGAAATCCACATGGTCTTCTTTTGAATGGTTCTCACTGCTAAGGTACGGGAGTTTGACCCTCAATTTTCACCTTGCTGACGGACAAGAAACCCTGAGATACCTTGACTTGAACCACCTGGTCAAGTGTAGGCAATGATAACTTATCTTAGCACAGTTTACCAGCAGCCATTGCAACAGTTTGTTATTTACAATACAGCTTTATGTTGTTTAGACATTGTGACGATCTGTAGAAGGAGAGCGTCTGCTCCTTTAAGGGCATCTGGTCAAGGACCTTTTTCAATGCAAAAAGTGGGTAATAAGGAAAGGAGGAAACCATAAACAAGAAAGTACAAGGACACAAACCTAACTGGCAACGGAGACAGTAAGGAAAATCAAGCCTGGTCATTTCAACTAATTGATGAGGACATGTAAGAACATGAGAGTGTTTATTCCAGCAGGGTTTTCTGATTGGGCACCTGGTCAATTGGGAAACTGAGGGGAAAAAGGAGGAAGCCAGAAACAAAATATACAGAGACACAAATCTAGCAAAACAAACATGGAGAAAAAGACAAGAAACAACCTCACCAGTCACAACAACTGATGGGCTATCAAGAAACTGCAGGTGCCCCTTCCAAGAAGATCAACCTGGACTTTGCAACTGATATGATTGTAAACCAGGGGAGATCCTGGACACTGGGCTGTTGTTGTGGTTTAACCCCAGCTGGCAACTAAGCACCCCACAGCCACTCACTCACTCCCCCCTGGTGGGATGGGGGAGAGAATCAGAAGACTGAAAGTGAGAAAACTCGTGGGCTGAGATAAAGACAATTTAACAGGTAAAGCAAAAGCTGCACATGCAAGCAAAGCAAAACAAGGAATTCAGTCACTACTTCCCATTGGCAGGTGGGTGTTTGGCCATCTCCAGGAAAGCAGGGCTCCATCACGCATAACGGTTCCTTGGGAAGACAAACACCATCACTCCGAATGTCCCCCCCTTCCTTCTTCTTCCCCCAGCTTTATATGCTGAGCATGACGTCATACGGTACGGAATATCCCTTTGCTCAGTTGTCAGTTTGGTCAGCTGTCCCCTCCCAATTTCTTGTGCACCTGGCAGAGCATGGGAAGCTGAAAAAGTCCTAGACTAGTGTAAGCACTACTTAGCAACAACCAAAACATCTCCACATTATGAACATTGTTTTAGCACAAATCCAAAACACAGCTCCGTACTAGGTACTATGAAGAAAATTAACTCTGTCCCAGCCAAAACCAGCACAGCAGGTGTGTGCCCCAAAAACCAGCTGTGGGGGAACTGGTATGAGTGAGGCGATTGAGGGGTTTAGTGCCGGTGGCTGAAGTGCGACTGCTAGTCACAGCCCATGTGCCTGGTGCTGGCTGCTGCGTGTCAAGTGTCTGTACCTTCCCTAAACCCAGCGAGTGTGTGAGGGGCACCTGTATTCACTGACAAACCTCAATCTGGACTAGCTGGCCAAGGGGACTTGTGAGTGTAGAGTGTCTGTTGGATGAAGGTGTGAACGCCGCGTGTTTCCTAGTGAGCATCGAGCTGGACGAGCCACTGAGCAAGGGGCCCATGAAGTGGGTTAGAGGGCCTAGGATGCGGGCAGGGGTGCTGGGTGGACAGAGGGGCCATGGTGACATTTGAGGGATCTGCAAATGTGCATGTGCTTGTGAACCTGGAGAGTGTCATGTGTTTGCTGCACTAGTGACCTTCTGCCTCTGCCAGCCCAAAAGGAGGGGGGGACTTGCTTGTCTGTGCTTGTGTTTTATGTGAGTCCTGTCTGTGGGTGCTGTTGAAGGCAGCACCTTGTCTGTGGCAGCTTGTGTGACCAGCTGTGTCAGTGTCCTGTGTGTGCCCGTTTGTGTGTCCATATCCCTGCCTATGTGTCTGTCCCTGGGATATGTATTCAGCTTCACCACTTGTTGAACCAGCAAACGGGACAGCAGCAGTCGCATCCCTCAGGCTGGGCAGAGACCACAGGTCCCTGTGTGCACTCAGCTGGGCTCCAGCAGTGCAGCAGGAGGGAGTTCTTGGCCCGAGCAGCTGGACAAGGTGGCCACATTCTTAACATCCCTTAACAGCTAGTACAAGACCTCCAGACCTTTTCAAAGTTCGCCTGCTCTGTCCATTAATCTACATGCATCTTGGTGCCTGTCCGCAAGCAAGGGTCCTGGGTTTGCCACATGGTTACTAGATGCCGTCAAAATATCTGCATCATATCTCGAGTCCTGTAACAGTTGCCTTTTTCCACTCCCCAAAGTTTGCTTGGGCTATAGTTATAGCAATATTTGGCACTGATCAATTTTTATTTATTGCCAGCCAAGCAAGGACCAATTCACTCAGCTTCCCAGATAGGATCTACACATTTTCCCAATACATACACAGACAGAAGAAAACCAGAAACTGTGGCTTTACACAGCACAAGGTAGGATTACAGGAGACGCTGTAGTCCTGTCGCCCTGTAACACAGTGTTGCAATTGATAGTAACAAGCCATAAGCTTTGTATGGAGTTTGCAATGGCTGAGTTTCCAGAGACTTGCTATGTCTGAGTTTCTTCACCCATCTGAAGACAGGCTGGTGTAGCTGAGAAAGCAATTTTTCCAAACAGTTTTATACAGATAACACTAATGAGTAGTTATTCTGTGTAGAATGAAATATTTACAACTTTAATGCAATGACATAGAGCAGAGAAACACAGGCCTGGTATGATAACAGAGGCCTCAAGAAGCGGAGACATGGGATGTGGTATAGAGGAGTACAGTCACGGGATGATAAGAGATGGGGCACAGGCTTGGCACTGAAGACCCGACAGCCTTAAACAACTCATGGATGGTCAGTTAGAAAAATGCAGACCTAGAACTGTACAAAACTGATATTACGGTTCACAAAGAAAACAAAGAAATAGATAGTATTCAACACACACAATGGCATCATACAGTGAATTCATATGTAATGTGGAGCTGCAGACCAGTGAAGAAAGGGAAAGATGTAAAAGCATGTTAGCAAACATTAAAAAAAAATACTCCAAGTGGATCCTAGAAGTAGGAAGAAGAAACCACCATGAACATCATATTCCTCCTGGTGGAGGACTCCAGATGCTGACAACTCACTGTAACACCTGCCCCCTCACCAAGCATAGGGTCGAGAGAAGCTGGGGAGAAAGGTGAGCATAACACCAGGAGAACAGGTACAAACTAAGAATTGTGTGTGTGTAACTGTATTACTATTCTTTCTTGTTCTGTTACAGTTACATCTGGATTAATAATGATTTGCAAGTAGTTTTCAGTTCTACTAACAAGAATTTATTTGCTGTACTTACATGTAAGGTGATCTTCCTTTATACCCGTAAACAATATTTTGAGCATAACATCAAGAAATCCAGAAGCTTTGTTACAGGAACTTATTTACAGGAACGTTTGGGAACTTATTTACAGACAACTATGTGGCAAAGTTTTATTCCCTCAAAACTTTCTGGTTTTCTTCTATTTTGCCAATTTCTTTGTTTTCTTTCTCCAGCTCTCTCTATCCCTTAATCTCTTTCTAAGCTTTCTCTCTTTTTCCTCCCTTTTTCTTGCCCTTTCCTCTTTTCCAGCTCCTTACTGTTGTGTTTGATGGTCTGCTTTTTTACAGTCCTTCTTTCTCTTCTTCATCTGGCTCCCCTTAAAGTATTTACCAATGCTGCTGCACAAAACCTCTGGGTAGAAAGAAGCCAACATTCTTTACAGGACTGCAGGACAATGGAGTCTGAAACCTCTAGTAAAGCAATAGGAAGTAATTTCGCTTCTTTGAGACAACAGCAACAGGACAGTGGTGTTGCCTGCTTGGAAAATCCTCCAGTCCTTGATGCTCACTTGCTTGCTTTGGAAACCTTTGCTGCCAAGCTTTCCTGTTCATTTTCTGGGCTGATCCTTGGCTCTCTTTCCCCAGCATTTTCATGGGAATGTCTGTGTTCTTTGGCTTCTATACATCATTGAAAAAACTCCAGATTACCTCAAAAGCTTTGAGAAAGAACTGAGAATAGCTGTTTTAAAGGCTAAAACTATTATTTGCCTCAACTTCTAAATTTTCATCTCTTCAGTACATCTAAGTAGACAGCAAACATCAAAAATATGCTTGCTGCAACAAAGTTTTGCCACCAGTTGTTAATAGCATCACTTTACAATCCACATTTCATCAAGCTGGTTTTCCATAATGATTTTGTCGTTTAAAGATAATAGCCCCTTGTAACCCTCTTGTCTGTTCATACACCTTTAACAATGTTACTGGTTCTCTATGCAGGCCTGTGCAGACCTGTGACACACAGTACCGACCTCATGATACAAAAAGTTTATACACACACACACACACACAGAGATACATTTTTATCACAAATAGGAGGCCCCCTCCATTTATTTTCTTCTAAGTTCTTGCTTTCTCTCCTTCACAGAGGAAGTACCATTCTGGCTCGTATATCTGAGTGGTGCAAGTACAAGTTTTAAATCTGTATGTAAGTATATGCAATGCTTTTAAAGGCCAGGTAGAAACAAATGTACTTCTATGAAGAAAATGCAGTTTTTTAGAAGTCATGTTGACATTAGTGGAAATATTTGAAGGAAACATACTTTTCAATATAGTGTATTGTATTGAATTAATGTATCAAGACTTGCCTCTTAGGATATTGCAACAGAAGAGTACCATTATTTTCCTAAATGCAATTCTTGCCTGACAGTTTAATCATAGTGTGTAATTGTCACACACCTCTATGACCAAAAAGATAGATAGAGTATTATAGCTAATGTAGTTTTCTTTTTTAAAGTAGAAACATTTTCAAACTCCCCTAAAGAGTGAGCTTGTTCAGGTAAAGATTTTTTGGTTCAGCCTCATTTCCACTTTATGGTTCCTATTTCTTATTCTCTTTCTAAAAAAGGACAAATTACTAAATTTCATTCTGACTTGCCAAGTTGCTGACTACAGTGGAGAATATAACTTCTCTGAATAGCATTCTAACATTTAAAAAACAGCCTACAGGTGCACTTTGTCTAACATTCGGTGTGACGGAGCAATCATAGTATTGTATTACGTTGTCTTCTATAGCTTATCAAGAATTGAATACCAAGCTATTTTGTTCCTTTTCACCTAAATTTTTCTCATATTTTTCTTTGGTCTGATGAAGCATTGCAAATATTTTTAAGTAAATAAAGTGCTATTTGGTTTTTGGTGTAAGGTAATCTAATAAAAGAAAAAAGGAAATAAACTTCCATAATGATAAAATTAATGGAAAGTTCTTTGCTTGATAGAATGAAAAGGTTGTTATGAAAATGGTAACTCCATTACAGGGCAGTACTTGCTCTTAGCTTGTAAGTACTCTAGCTTAAAATGTATTTAAGAAGCTAATAGAATTAGCTGACTATAATTAGGGCTGATAGGAACAGCAGATTGAGGTTGGCACAATAAAGTATCTCTTTCAGTTGGGCAGTTTTTTAATACTTCCTTCTATGGTCAGAAGTTGTCTAATCAGGTATCCACATGGACTATGTGCTTCATCTAGTGGATGTCATGAACTTTCTTGCCATGGTTCCCCTCATGAAACATGCTCAATTATGTGAAAAGCTGGTAATCAAAGAAACTAATTCGAAAATATATTTTTAAGGAGCTTTGAGAGCTGAAGAATTATACTTCCCTTTGGTTGCTTGGTTTGGAAAAGTGAAGGTGCTAGAGAGCTGTAACTGCCACCAACCCCTCTGTTTCCTCTTCCCAAAGACTACCTCAACACTTCGTAGTACTTCTCCCTGAGACCTGTCAGCTATTTCTTCCTCTTTCAACTCATCTGCCCCTAGCAGCAAAAAAGTGCAAAACTATTCTGTCCCACCCATCCCCCCTGCCCCAAACCCAAAAACTAGAAAGGCAAATATGTTTAGCATTCTGCTTTCCTTTAGTTTTTCTTTGACTTATACCACATTATTTCTAATTCTCAGCTGAACCTTTTAGTACATCTCACTCAGCCACTCCTTCCCCTTTGGTTCCTTTTGTTTCCACCCAGCCCTTCCACTGCCAGAGCTTTGATAGATCTTCTGAACAGGCACAACATGCCACCTTGTCATATATTGTGAAGGAAATAAGTGGGACAAGAATTCTGTTTCCTAACAGTTTTCCTGGAACAGACCTCAATGCCATGGCTGAAGCTGTCAGAGTGAAGATACCTCCCTTCCTAGTTGTACGTGGTCACCAGCCATAGATTGCATACCAGGAGAGGATCCCAACCGGTAAGGCTTTTTCTTCCTTGAGCACTGTACTGCTTGAAGCAAATCCTTATATTGTATGTTATGGCCTTCCAGCTGCAAGTCAGAAAGGAGACCTAGAGTATGTGAACAGACAAAACAGGGGATAATACACAATGCCAAAATGCATTTCAGAGTCATGAAAGCATGATAAATTTGCCAACTTTCATTAAAAGAACTTTTGTTAAGGAAAAGAGTTTACATACATATATATAATCTTTTACCTAATAAAAGTGCTATGGTACTAAAGTACATTGGCTTTCTGTATGGGAAACGGCAATGTGGACTTTTTAATTTCAGTCAAGACAAGCTAAAAGCATATGGGACTTATTATGATACAGCCCCAGGATGACTGCATAATAAATATGAAAATAGTTACAAAATCCTACAAAAGCCCTTAGATAACTATATGCATTGAGAATTATTACAAAGTATTCACTTGCATTTCCTTCACAAAGTACTTAGGACCACCTTCTTCCCACACTGCCATAAGTTCAGATCAGTTCTTATGGAGCCAGGGGCGCTTCTGGATACACAAGAATTTAAACAAAGTAAAATTAAACCTTGTCATTTGTTTAGGTACAAGTGTTTTTAGTAAAAAATAAATAATATTCTGTCTACAATATTACTTTCAGTACTCAGAACTAGTCTACTTAAAGTAGTTGCAAGCTGGATTATTCAGTTTGAATAAAACTGCCTCAAACTTCTCAGCTTAAGCTCTTAGCAAAAAGCACAGATTCATATTGACCAAATTCTTTTGCAAATGCATTTCACTTTTGCTGAATTTTCCTGAAAGTCCAAAACACCTAATTAAAACACAAGCTACTTAAAGTACATTTTCTGTTCAACTTTCTGGTTACCGGCTTCACTTTTATGAATGGTAACTGAATTGAAAAATGTCAAAAAACCCCCCAACAAATAGTAACACCTGACAAAGTAGAGCACAGCACAGCTTCTCAGTCTATGCTCATCTGTTCTTAGATTTGACCTGAAGCAGTATGTGCCTGAAAGTTTTTGTTTTCACCAGTTATAGCAGCTGGTCTAAAGAAAAATATTGGTGCTGCTACATGTTTTGATTTGGAGTCTTACAATAAGAAATATTCCTGTATAGGAACTTCTCTCCCACTGGTGCCTAAACACACATATGACAGTGCTCAGTCAGTCAATTACACAGAAAAAAAATATTAATAATTTATTTATTGTTAACTCAGTCTGGAACCATATCAGCAATGAGCTCTGTGTAGACCCTCAGTGAGTTCTGAGAAGGCCACTTGCTCCAAATGGGGAATTGTTCATCTGCACATTGTTAAGGAAAAATTGTTGGAAGCCCAAAACCCACAGTACTCAAAAGGCTAATTTTTCTGTTATCTGATTGGCATCTACACATGTAAGAGCTGAAATAAACATTTCATGCAACAGGAAGAAACAACTGTTTATATTAAAAAGCATTCTTTAACATTTTCCTTACAAGCCAAATACATTTGGTGTTTTCCTTCTGCTTGAAGTGAGTCAGTTAAGGATTCACAAGCCACAAGTTGTCACAGTAGATTGTGAATGAGGAAAAACAGACACTGAATTATTTTCAGGGTAATAAATGCATTTGATGTTTTCCTGGTAAGCTCCTAAACAATGCTGTTCAAAAAGAAATTGTAAGTAATTAGACATTTGGATAGCTAAAAGCCTCTCCCATGCAAAGTTGAGGTGCCTTCCAGCCACTGCCCTCGCTGGCTGCTGCTCACTGAACAGTGAGTTTGCAGCCTTTTGCTGGGACAGCAGCAGCATGTCAGCAGGACTCGGGCATATGCCTGATCTTCTCATCCTTAATATACTGGAGGAATTTATTTTTCAGGCAGTTGTTAAGATTCAGACAAGAAATTAACAGGATCCTTTAACAAACAAAGTCACCAAGCTGGGAATGTCTCCACATCATAAACTTAGTCAAGGACATGGTGTAAGCCTTGAGAATCCTAAGAATAATTGCTTCTTCCTTGGAAGTGAGTGGCATCTGACTAAATGTTGTCTGGTAAGCTATTGATGTCATCAGTAACATAATGACAGTCCAGGTGTCAAGCACCTTGGTGTGAGCAGTTGCATCAATGAGCTTGAAAGCACACAGCATCCACCAAAGACTGCTCATAAGTGTGCAGAGACATTGTACAATGCATGGAAAGTCAGCCCTGCACTTTCTAACACGGCAGATAGGCAGGTACAGTGAGGGTCTGTTTCCTTAGTCTGTTCTGCATCATTCTCATGACTCAAATCAATTGTAAATCTCATATGGAGTTCTTCCAGACAAAATATTTTGAATGGACACTAAATGAAGTGTTTCATTTTAGTTTCCAGGGTTGCTTTATTTTGTTTTTCTTCAATATACTTAAAATTTAAATGTAGGCAACTTTTATCCTTCCCTTCCCTTTCCCCTTCCCCTTTCCCCTTCCCCTTCCCCTTCCACTGCCTCTTTTCTTCTCTATGTTACTTTTAAAAGTCATTTTTCTGGCTCTTTTTCCCTCCTCTTTTTTTTTGTCCAAAAAGTTAATCAAATCTGCAGTGGGCTAAAATAATTCTGATAGAACCTATGCACATTATGTTCAATAGAAAAACTACCTGTCAAAAACCTATATTTTTGATTGTCACTGCAGCACAGACTGCTTTGATGACATGTTTCCATCGTATTCACTATTAACTGTCCACACACATTTCCTCCTGCTGTGACTGTCAAGGAGACTTTCAAGTGGAATGTACTACATACTTGGAATACTTATACCAGCTCTATACTTGCAATTCTCCTGCAGGAGAGCTGGAGAAGGACTTAGTTCAACAGACCTGTGTAATGAATGATACTTAAGAAACAGTTGTACAGTATGTCTGTTACAAGATTTTGAGGTTTACTTTTCTCAGCTTAGCCATAATGCCCATTGGATAAGCTGCAGTTGCATATTTTAAACACAAGACATTTGGGTTTTTTTCTGAGGATATTATTGCACTGTTGCATTGCTTTTTTTCCTTTTTTTCTTTATTTTTTTTTTTTTCCCCCAGAACTTATGCACTCTTCACCAGAAGCAGCAAACAGTTTTCAGGTATTAGCCAGCCAAGGCAAATCATTATGCTTAAGGGAATACCCATTACTCAGCTTCAATCATTTATTACATAATGAATGTATATTTCAGGTACAGTGAAACATTTATAAGGTTACTGAAAGTATAGCAATTAATAAAGGACAGGCGAAGTCAAACAGCAGTTTATTTGGTTTTAAGAGTTCACTGGTGATATATTGTATAGGATGTTAAACACACTTTAAATATACTGCCCTCCCCCGCCATGAAGCCCCAGACTTGTATTACTTCATTACTGGGATTAACCAAATGTATTTATTAGGAAGTATTCATTAATGAAACATTAGATTAATCATAAGAAAGCTGTCTTTTTCTGATTAATAGCAAAAAATTAATCTAGTACATCATAAAGTTCAGATTACACATCTCAGTTGGTCTTTTTTGGTTGCAGTTGTGACTGCATCCTTACTCCAAGCTGTGAAATGTCTAGTCGTATTTCATACACATTCACTGGATGGAAGTAGCCAGATCTGCTCTGGTATAATTTGCAAGTTCTGAAATTAGGTAAGATTGGAAATGCTCCGATCCTCCACTTCTTTTTCATGCCATTCACATGTTCTGTGTTCCTGAAGGTGGTTTGTGATTCTGTATGAAAACATTGGCATAAATCATAATCAATTGTTGTATTGAGTAAGATTATAACAAATCTGTTCTTGCCTGTACAAAAAGAAGTATTTATGCATGGATCAAATAAAGTTGATATATTAAACATACTGAATATCCATGTATCTACTGAGAGTTTCTACACATTTGGTTAAGAAACTGCTGTGATAGAAATTGAATCAAGGGTCCATTTTGTTTAAAATGCACCAATAAAGTTTGATATCCAATTACAAAAGCAGAGTGCAGTAATTGATAACCTAAGCCACCAAGGAAGTCAAGCTCTGAATGAACTTCTACGCAAAATAAGAAAACATGGCAGCTGTCAGGGGCAAAGCCTACCTGAAGGTTCATGCAAAGGAGACTTTGACTATATGTGCCCATTTCTAACTGACTAGATTAGACAAACTTTGTCACGTAACCACTGCGAGCTTCACAGTTGTGTAAGACATCTGGGGCAGGAGACCAGTTGGTGACAGAAGCCCTGGTGACAACTGTTAATGGCCCAGAGCCATGTCATCAGTGTATGCCTACTCCCTAACGTACAAAATAATAAACAGCAAAAACAATAGTTCTTCAGTTGGGGACACACGTCCACAAGTGTCCAACACTGTGCCAAAGCAAAGCCTGAGCTGCAGCCATGGTGTGCTGAGATCAGCCGTGCAGCTGTTGGCCTCAGTGTCCTCGGCACTCAGTGCTGGGCTGGGCTGTGCTGGGCTGTGCTGCAAGCTGCTGGTCCATGTGGGTGTGAAGGGTGTAAGTGCATCTTAGAACAGAAATCTTAGAACAGGAATTGCCATCCACTCACTGTACCCATCATGCTTAGGAAATCTGTGTCTGATCATGTGTCACTGAGCAGTGCTCTTTTCCTTACACGGAGGTACCACCCACACTCTCCGTGACAGCAGCAAAGATATAAAAGCATTACATGCTCCAGAAGGAAATATGTGATGTTATTTCTCCATGTGGCAGAAGATCTGCCTGTGTTTAAAAAGAAGCAGATTTTTTAAAAGAAGCTTTGTTCATAGGTTGATTGGAAGCAGATTTATTGCAGTAAATATGTGAAAAGTCTGTGAGCACTACAGACAAAGAGAGTCTTTTCTCCTTTTTGCACAAAAGAAAATAAATATAGTACAATTACTGATGCATACGAAACCACCTGGAAGTAGCTTCTAACTATGTGAATGTTAAATGTGATGTAAATAATTCTATTGTGTACAGGGCTCTAGGAAAACCATTGCAAGACACGTCATTGTGGTCAAACATGCCTTAAGTATCAGCAGAGGACATAACCTCTAAGAACTCATTCTTGGTACAAGAAGGAATTGAATACATGTTCTGCACAATATGGGGAAAATCATTACAGTCTCAGTTTGAAACTTACTCTGTGAAAAACGAAGAACATATTCAGGCTTGCTGTAGTGGAAGAGTTTTCAGTAGAATGACCTCCAGTCCCCATTTCAGTGCTTTACACTAGTGACCACCAAATGGCGGCAGGGTGGGGGGAGACAAAGGATGAAGTTCAATTACAGCTAAAGGCAGGAAGTTATACTTAAAAGTTCACTAGAAATGTGCAACTGACACATGAGAGACAAGAGTATAGCAGATGGTGGACAAAACCCCTCTTCACACAGTGTTTTGTTTTTGAATGTAATTGCTGGAAATCTAGCCAGTACAACTGTTTATCAAAAATGTGCAGTGACTGTAAGAGAAGACAAGTGTGATAATTATGAATGTGCTTGTTTGTGACACTTCAAAGGAGGAGCAGAGCATTGACACTTCGCCAAGAATCACTGCTGCACAACCCTGCTCAAGATCAGGTCTTCTTTCAGATAAGGAAAGGCAAGCATCTGGGAAATTTAACTTGAACTCTACTTTCTATAAGAAGAGAACAGAAGAAAACACTTATTTCACACTGTGGTGTTTGGCTCATAAGCAATTCTTGGTTTGCCAGTAGTAACAAGCATAAATGTAGAGTCAATATTGTAAAGCAGGAAGAAGTGAATGCTGACATGTTTACAGCATACCAGACTGTATTTGAAGGGCTTGGGTGTGTTCCAGGAAAACAAACCATAAAAATGAACTCAAATGTTATACTAGTAGGAAAGTCCTGGGGAAGGTAACAGTGACATTACAAAGCAAAGTAAAAAGACAGCTAAGCTGTGTTGAAGAACAGCAAGTTAGAGAGAAAGAGTGAGAACATATAAATTGCAGAGACTCAGTCGTGATTGCTGATAGATCTGAAAGGACTGAGATAAGAGCATGTTTTGGTCCTTGAAATCTGACTGTGGCTACAAGGCAAGAACAGTCTTGACTACTTATTACTGGAGAAATAAAAAGCAATAGAGAATGGAAAATTATTTATACATTTATGCACTAGTAGTGGTTTCAGTAATTCTACTGGCCAAAAAAGCAAAAGCAGAAAGGAATCTGCAACTGTAGACTTTTTAAAAGTTTTTTAGAAAAGTCAGGTTTGCTGGACAGCCATTTGGTATACAGGAAACAGAAATATACCCTAGAGTGCAGCGGCAGAACTTTGAAGAATATTACATTAGCTTGTCTTAGACCAGGAGAGCCGATATAGGAGAAAATCTTTCAAAAGATTCAACCTCTTAATCACATTTTGACATAGCAAAAGTTGCAATCAGGTATTATGCACAAAAAACATCTCAAAGTGATTTTGGCAGCGAGTAGTATATTTTTGCAAAGAACTTTTGAAACAGTTAACACTTTGAAGAAATTTTACATATAAAATGTTGCACTGCAGTCATTAGTGATAGCATTTCAGCCTTTTCTGGAGACAAGTATAATAGTTTATCAAAATGTCAGTTCATGAGAAAGTACAGAAGGTGCTAATACTTCCTTGCTTTTAAATAGTTGAACACAAAGAGGTTTTTGGTTTGTTTCCTCCAACAGTGGATTCAGATTTCATAGGATCAACATTTTAAGCTAAACTTTCTAATAGTGTAAACCATGTCTTCACTAGCATTTTACAAATAGGCTGCTTATTTCTCAGTGCTTGTGATGCGTATGCAACACAGGTAGCCCAACAACATAATCGTGCAAAAGAAAGGAAAATATCAGTGTTGCGTTTTGCTCCAGTCAACTTCATCCGTACATCTATAAGAAAGATATGAATGAAGAAATGAATTGCAAGTCACTTGGGACCACTTTTAGAAACACTTTGATAAGCAGTGCTTTACCAGCAATATAGACAAAGCAAGTTACCACTACAGAATTACCAAATGAAAGCTAGATACAAGCCATGAAAGTGTTCAAAAGTAGCAGGTGTCTTTCTCAGAGCATATTTGCGTTATGGAGAAGACTTCAGCATGGAAGTCAGATCATAGAGAAGGTATGTGTGAACAGTTGGGACTCTTCATGATATATTCCATGTCACCATGATTGATCTGTGATCTTCGGTTCCCCTTGATGTGTACCGCTGTGACGGAGAGCAGACATTGGCCCTGTGACACTTCAGTCACAACAAATACTAAAACATTGCAGAGACTGAGACACATCATATCTTAAAATATTGTTCCTTGACAACATTTTAAAGTAGTTGTTTTAGTAGAGCTCCATAGGAGGAAGAAGTAAATGAGCCATCCCAGTGGCCTGATCTTCCAGTTCACTTTCACAGAGACTTTATCCAGTGACAACACACCTGTATTTTTCATATATGGCATGAAACCACTTTTGTACACTGAATGAAAAGCATAGANTAAAATTGTATTCTGCGTTGGCCCACATCAAAGGCTGTAGCATAAATAACCACTCCAGTTGCTTCATTCATTTGCTTAATTAATCCATTAATAGTTTGGGATTTGGTATTAAACAAAGCCATCACCAAATTTCTACTCTCCACTGCAGACATGACCCCAGATCATGGGTTTGCCCCAGTGTATACAGAATTGTCAATAAGCCTTCATTACTTTCCTTTGCTATCAATGTCACTCTACTGTCATGTCACTAAAATAATGCTCACCTGCCAGGTTCAGGATGCCATCTTCCAGGACTGTTCAGCTTTATAATATCACCTCACACTGTATCTCTGAGTTTAACCTACTATAAGGCAGCATTTTGGCAACATCTTTATGGGATGGACATGCAAGAATGCAGAAGTTTCAGCAAGGCTGAAGGGACAAAGTGCCTACAATAATTATATTAATGATCTCACTAATGTATTTATTAGTCAGTGTGTAGACCAGAAATGAGAATTGATTTATCTGTCATTATCACTTCCTCCATCAACCCGGTTCTACTGCAAAGCAAAATCTCAGATTTGCTAAAGGAAACTAGTGCTATTGAGCAGGAATGATGTACAGCTCTCTCACTTTCTCTCTAGTATTTTGTGTTACAAATCAACATAGCACTCAAGAACTTGACAATTCCAGGAGGAAAGCTGCAGGATAGCAAGGGTAAAGTTTCAAGATCATGTGTATGACATGGGAGACTAATCACCTCCTAAAAAAGGTAGGTACTTTTGAAAAAGTTCACTCTATCCTCATATTATTTTTGTATGCCAAAGCAGCCAGGATTGCTTTATGCAAACTTGTGCTCACCTCTTTTCTTTTCCTACATATGGGAGTCAAATGCATTGGCCAAAGTTTCTGGAAGGATATACATAATACTGCCTCTGATACCTGATGATTCTCCTCTGATTTTCAGCTGGTAAGTATTCATGAAATTGCTGCTTACATTATCTTTCTCTGGGAAATAAAGCTAGTAAGAACTAAAAAACGCTAAAAATTTTATTCTAAAGTAATTAGTTAAAAATTATCTGGTTTTTTTTTAAAAATATTTCTTAGTCTCAGAAGGTTAACGGTGTCATACTGAACGGAGACATAGAGTGAGTGTATCAATATTAATAATCTCATTTGAAGTGCCACTGGCTCCAACATAGTTTTGACACCATGCAACCAGACTAATAAAATAAAAACTAATTTTAAAAATAATTTACCTCCTGGAGACCTTAAAATGGATTTTACTAATGAAAAACTAACATGGATTTTTCCTGATAGGTGAAGCAAATGAGACTGTGGAAGCATGTACATGTTCACAAGGGCAAAATGAAATATCCAATAAGCTGGTCTACCCAATTAGAAGTAATTTTGAACATTGCCCATCAGTGTTTATACACAAGGGTTTTCTACTGCAGCCTAAGCAAAACAAAACATAAATTGTTTATATAGCAAGGTGGTCATTAACGATTGTACTCACCAGAACTGTTCCCTAATGACCAATGATATTGTCTAAACCCATAAAAGAAAATAGCTCTGTATTTTTTTCAGCTGGTGGATGAGTAAGACTAATCATTCAGTGAACTCTGTAGAAGCACCCGGTACAGATCCTCAACCTGACTTTGCCTGTGCAGAGTACTAATTAAGCCATAGGTAAAAACATTCACCTGCACAGAGGTCTCTTTAAAATTATGGCTTCATTTAATTTGCTCATATTTTAGTCAGGGTTTATATCACAAAAGGAATTCCACGGAACTGAACCAGACAATCTATCAGAAATTCTTTAAAGGACAAAAGGGCAAGATCTACTGACTTCTAAGTATTAGCAGGTTATAGAGGTGGCTTCTTCATAAGAAGGAAACAAGGCTGACACAGATAACATAAAATACTTGCTATATCCTGTATATGACATATGCCCACAAATGTATTTTGTTTTAAATCCGCAAAATCATAGTAAGTGGAATAAAATCTCAATTAGGAACCAAACTTTCAGGGTTTGGTTTTTAGAACTGCTTGCATATCTGAAGTTAAATATTTCAATCCACATTAAAATGTTAGAGTCAGAATGGCTTCCATTGAAGGAGGGCAAAGCCCCTTTTTAAGACAGTTTTCACACTTGAGAACAAAGTAAAAGGAATCTTACAGAGACTAAATGTCCAACCTGGCAAGATACAGATTGGATGGGTAGTCTGCGAGATGGATAGGTTGCACTCGGCAGGTGGTGATCAACGTTTTTTACTCAGGCTGACAGGCTGTTACAACTGGGGTCCCTGAGGGATTGATACTGGGCTCCACACTGCTTAGCTTCTTCTTTGGGTGATGGGATTGAAAGCACCCTTACCAAATTTGCTGATGACACCAAACTGGGTGCTGAGGTGGACACGTCAGAAGGGACAGCCATCTTGCAGAGAGACCTGGACAGGCTGGAAGAGTGGGCTCTCAAGAACTGTATGAAATTTAACAAAGACAAGTGCAAAGTGCTGTACCTGGGATGACATAACCAAAGAGCCCAGTACAAGCTAGGACTGTGAGGCTGGGGAGCAGCCTCGCTGAAAGGGATCTAGGGCTCCTGGTGGACAACAAGCTGAACATGCATCAGCAGTGTGCCGCTGCAGCAACAAAGGCAAATGAGATCCTGGGCTGCATCCCCAGGGACATTACTAGCACAGATAGAGACATGATCATCCCATTCTTCTCAGCACTTGTCAGACCACACGTGGAGTACTGTGTCCGGTTCTGGTCCCCACAATTCAAGAAAGTTACAGACAGACTGGAGAGGGTCCAAAGGAGGGCCACAAATATGATCAAGAGGTTAGAGAACCTGCCCTTTGAGGAAAGACTGAAGGAGTTAAGTCTTTCCTCCCTGGAAAAGAGAAGGCTCATGGGGGACCTCACCACAGTATTCCAGTGCTTAAAGGGCAGCTACAAAGGGGATAGAGACTCTCCCTTCACAAGGATCCACATAGAGAAGGGGCAGTGGGTACAAGGTACACCAGGAGAGGTTTCATCTCAATATAAGAAAGCAATTTTTCACATTGAGAACAATCATTCACTGGAACAACCTCTGTAGGGACGTGACAGAGTCCCTGTCACTTGAGGTTTTCCAGAGGCAATTGGACAGGGTGCTGGATAGTCTAATATGGGCTCCCATTCCTACAAAACATTGGATCAGATGATCTTTTGAGGTCCCTTCCAACCTGGGTGATTCTACGATTCTATGATTTTATGACCCTTTCATGATGAGATTTGAAAATTTTTGTCCACATGATTTACTGTCAGATAGTCATTAAGTAAAATATGTACATTTAAGACATATGAAAAAAAGAAGCAATGGTCCTACCTTTAGTGGCAACCAATGGCTAAAAAGTTGTGTCTGCCAAAGTCTGTTAAGGATTTCTTCTCCACACAGTTTTATGGATCATTTGCACTAGGATAAAGTGGAGCAGACACTTTCACATCATGAGATGCCTGTCTCAGTTGGGAAGCCATAACTGATGGGTCAGAGGTGACAAAGAACAGCTTTCTGAACAATCTCTCAGGTTTATCTGGGTATATGACCACTTCTCAGCAGCTTCAAAACATTCTAAGGCCATTCTAAAGGAGGGCTTTTTACTGAAGCAGACTGGTCACACCTTTACATGGACAAGGGCAACCTCTTTTTATTTGCTCTCATCTTCCCATTACCTGACCGTGCAATGGATTCTTTTTGTCACATCTCCAGATTAGATTTCTGGTCTATCTCTGTTATGTCCACCTCACAGGAGTCAAGTAGCTAGCTTTGGAGCTGAAATCCTAGTCGAGTAATTTTCTGTTAGAATGTCTAATTTTTGGTGTTAGCATGTTTTCAAGCCTAAGCTGAACTCTCCTGGCTCTGACGCTGAAGGTTTAGACACATAGAGGATGCTTGTGGCCACTGAATACCAGTTGCAAGACTGTGAGTGGTTCCTAAAGGGTTGAGTCTGCTGCCTAGGAGGGTATCTGCTTGTCTTTCAGCTACTGAGGATTAGAATTGCAGGACATAAATCACTGGCTAACTTAGATCACATGGGAAAAATAAGAAGTTGATAAAGGCGATCACCAGATGAGGAATTGAAAGAACTGTAATTATACAAGGTACATGAAACAGTGATCCCATTGCTAACATCAACTTTTTCTTTGCACTCAAATGTTTTGCCTCTGTGGCTATCCTTTCATGTTAAATTGGAAAGCTTTGCTGATGCTAAAATTCTATTTATTATACTCCAGATTAGGTAAATAGCTTGTTGCTCTACTTTGCTATTTGCCATGAGAAATGTGACCTTCAGAATTCTTGATTGCTCTGCCAGAAACAGAAAAAGGGCTTTGAATGATTTCCAGAGAGATTTAGAAGAGGCAAATCCAAACTTGAACTATGATCCTTGCAAAACAGTGTACATGGTAAGTACACTGCACATCCACAGATCTTTCAGTCCTCTGGGACAGTGTTGAAACCAAGAAGTTTAGACATTAGATCTTCTGAGAGATCTCTCAGTTCAGACTACCCTCTTAAAGTCCTAAAGGTGTGTCAAATACACATTCTATAAAACTGAGGGGGTTGTAGTTTGCATTCTTTCTCTTGCCACCCACTTCTCTTAATAAAAACACTGAAAAAATGTTTTGGTGATTTTAAAAACACCTATTGATTCTTTTTTTTGCTTGCTTTCTTTTATTTTCTTTCTTCCTTCCTTCCTTCCTTCCTTCCTTCCTTCTCTCCTTCCTCCCTCCCTCCCTTCCTTCCTTCCCTCCTTCCTTCTTTCCTTCCCTC